>BOPN01001094.1:276367-278867 GCA_017312705.2 Penaeus japonicus
CATAATGATTTATAAGACTGAATTTTGAGCAAGATAAGGCATCAATCTAATGGATATTGAATGACAGTGTATTGGCCAAATTTATTCGTAATATACAATCCAATTACCTTACGTCTATCTGGACGAGATATCCTGAAGTCATCATGACCAGTAAAATATTCCCAGATCTAGGTAATATTGTCGATACAGGCAATTTCGACCGGAATTTAGATTCTAGATTAGATTTTTTAACTAGCATTTAGAACTTAACCTTACGGTCATGTTTTAGATAAGAAATATAAACGTGATAATGACCTGAGCAGAGAAAGACCACCTGCTAGTTACCCTTTTGGTGATGATATGAAAATCGTTAGCTTTCTGCATCCATTAACCAAAAAGTTATTTTTTTTCTGTTTATAAAAAAAAGTCTCATGCAATGAAAATTTGTAATGACAAAAAAAATCATATAACAAACCTTTTTAGATAGTAATAAAAAATAGAAAATAAATTCGTTGTCTCATATGACATTTCATCTTACAGATTACCGCTACTGGATGACGATCTTTATAAAACAAAAACAAAAAACAAAAAAACAAAAACAACAAAAAGAGGTTAAATCAATCTCCTTTCTTTTTTACCTAAATTTCTGACACCTACCTATTGGTATAGCACTTATTTCCCTCTATCTCCGCCTTCAGATTTCGTCTTAGCATAGACGCGTATTTATTACATATTTCGATGAGTATTTTTTTTTTTTTTTTTCATTCTTCATTCTTCATTTCATTCAAATCATTTGGATTACTCTTTGAGGTGTTTATCTTTACCTTAATTTTGTCATTTTTGATCCAAGTTAGAAAAAAATGCTGATTGATACTACAGATTCATACTCTAGTTTTAATTTGGTGTTGAAACATTAACATCATTCTCTGCATCCAAGAGACTTAATTAAGATGTTCGCCCCTCTCGACTGAGCTGTCCGGGGATTCCCCTTGTGGCGAGGAGAGCAGGTTCGAGCGACTGATCGCCTAGCATCCGCTGATCAATCGGCTGGCCTCGTGTGAAAGATCTAAGGTAGTACAGTACCAAACCTCGAGGAACAGAGTCCAATGTGTAGAAAATAGAGGTACAAATGAGAAAGGATTCTTCCACAGAGCATGAGGTGTAATTAAATGCGTCACGATGTCACATCTCCATCGGTATTAGATGAAGTAATGCTCGTGAAAATGTCACACCGAGAAGGGCTAGTTACACCTCTTGCTCTGCGAAGGTATTCATTCCTATCTACACCTTCTCTACAGTACTAAACCTCCCTTGCTTTAAGGCACACCAGCTGCGCTTCGGTGATCTTACTAACAAACGCGCAAAAAAAGATAAATGACACGGTGGTAGAGGCATGTTAACTATGGTGGTGTTATCTACTGCCGAGGAGGACTGATGTAGTAGTTGAACATGTTCTCGTAATGCTCATGGCGGCTGGACTGATGCATGGGTTCTCCGTTCTTGCGAACAAAGTCCTCGCAGTCATCAAAGGTCATGTTGCCCATCTCCACTCGCTCGCCGAAGCCGGACTTATAGGACGAGTAGCGCTGCAAGGAACGGGTTCGGGGTTAGTAAGTGAGTGGGTAGTGGGTTTGGGGTTAGTAAGTTAGTGGGTAGTGGGTTTGGGGTTAATAAGTTAGTGGGTAGTGGGTTCGATTTTAATAAGTTAGTGGGTAGTGGGTTTGGGATTGATAAGTTATTTGGTAGTGGGTTCGGGATTAGTAAATAAGTGGGTAGTGGGTTTGGGGTTAGTAAGTTAGTGGGTAGAGGGTTCGGGGTTAATAAGTTAGTGGGTAGTGGGTTGGGGATTAGTAAGTAAGTGGGTAGTGAGTTTGGGATTAATAATTTAGTGGGTAGTAGATTCAGGGTTCGGGGTTAATAAGTTAGTGAGTAGAGAGTTTGGTATCGGTAAGTAGGTGGGTAGTGAGTACTAACTTACTGAGTAAGTGGGTAGCAGGGTTCGGGATTGGTAAATTAATAGACAGTAGGTTTGTTTTACTAGATAAGTGGGCTTCTGGTTAGGGATTAGTAAGTAAGTGGGCATTTGGTTAGGGATTAGCAAGTAAGTGGGCATTTGGTTAGGGATTAGCAAGTAAGTGGGCATTTGGTTAGGGATTAGTAAGTAAGTGGGCATTTGGTTAGGGATTAGTAAGTAAGTGGGCAATTGGTTTAAGAATGATAAGTAGCTATGTAGTAGGTTTGGGATTAGTAAAAGACTCTCAGGCTTGGGATAGATCCGTGAATAACGTGTTTTGGGAAAAGTGAACAAATATGTAACGTGGGCAGGAGTATCTCAAGAAGTTCGGGGTTGAAGTTAAGCTGTGCCTGACACAAATACCTAAAGATACATTGGGAGATGGTATTAGGATATAAGACAGGGAATAACACAAAACTCGTGCAAGAGGAAAAGCGAAAACCCGAAACAAAATAGGTTTCTAGAAGATCCTGTGAGAGAAAATTTTACTAATTATAAACATGTCAC
>BOPN01001094.1:295181-296406 GCA_017312705.2 Penaeus japonicus
CTATGAATTTAAGAGGGGGCGATAGGTGGCAGGAACACTTTCTCTCTCTCTCTCTCTCTCTCTCTCTCTCTCTCACTATATCTCTCTTTATCTCTCTCCCTTTCTCTCTCTCTCTCTTCCCTCTATCTTTTTCTCTCTCTGTATATTTCACTATATCTCTCCTTCTCTCTCTCTCTCCTCTCACTCTCTCTCTCTCTCTATCTTTATCTCTCTCTCTCTCTTTCACTATATCTCTCTTTCTCTCTCTCTGATAATAATGATAATGAAAGTGATAACAATTATAATAATGACAATAATAATAACAATGATAACAGCAATGATAATCATAATAATAGTAATGACAATTGGTAATGATAATGATAACAGTAAGAACAACAAAGATGATGATGACATTGATAGTAACAAAAATTATAATAATGAAAATAATAATAATTATGAAAATTATGATACATATATATGTATATATATATATATATATATATATATATATATATATATATATATATATATATATATATATATATACATATATATATACATATATATATATATATATATATATATATATATATATATATATATATATATATATATATATATATATGCATGTATATGTAAGTATATATTCATATTTGTGTGTGTGTGTGTGTGTGTGTGTGTGCATTAACGCATCGTGTAGATGTATACACATAACTATACATATATGTACACATACATAATTAGAGAAATTACATAGAACCGTTCAGCAAGAGTGACAGCGCCATGCCAAGGTCTCGTAAGCAGAGGTCGAGCGTCAGAGGGGAGTCACATATTGCATGTCGTCGCCATGTTGCAGAGTACAGTGTCAACAAGCCGTGACAACCCTAGGTCACGCGACACCATAGTCATCCTAATACTCGTGTCGTGTAAGACAATGAGTGCCACAGTCCACCTGCAAGCTTCTTAGAACAAGAGCCACTGTTAGAAAAGGAGAGATACGTGTTCATGATAAATAATACTATGGGGGAGTTTTAGGGAAACCGAATAGGGTTTTTGAGGGAAATGCGGGTTCGTGGGCGGGTTTATGAGAGCTTTATGATGTGGCCGATGTTGGGCGGTTGCGGGAGTTCTTTCAGTTATTTCGAAATAAGTGTGTATATATGTGTGTGTGTGTGCAGGAGAGAGAGAGAGGGGGGGGGTTAGTCATTTTAGATAAAGCAAGCGAATATAATTCATATTTATGAGC
>BOPN01001094.1:315836-325836 GCA_017312705.2 Penaeus japonicus
ACAAGTTTACGAAGACAGGACATAAGAACGTGCGAGATATAGCTTTAAAAGGGATGTAAAACAAAATTCAGTCCTTTCTCTCCAGGCAGTTTCCCTCAGCAAGTGACAGGATTTTAGTCTGTGACCACAAAAGAAGTCCTTCGTTTCCAGTGTTGTGTTAGAGCAGGGCAGTAAACGCTGAGGAATATTACTCGCATGTTACCAAAGTCGTTTTAGAACTTTCTAGAAAAAAAGAGTTACCATCAGTGTAATTATAATTTTAGAGAAAGTGTGTTTCAACTTAATGATTAGACATTCAAACTATAAAGGGTAGATGGTTTTAATCATAACTAAAACGTTTGATTTTTATTCATTGTGATCATCGGAATCCAATGTCTCAATTTTGAAAGTATTCGTTGAAGAATTCGACTATACGAATAGAAAAAAAAGAATAGAAAATAGGGAATAAAAAATATGACACAATAGGAATATACAGTAAATTATAAGTGATTAGAAATAACAGCTGAAAAATTAGAATCATAATTCAGAAATGAAATTGGACTAGAATTTCGAAGTTATGAGACCTAATGGCAGTAACTGTGATTAATTTCGAAAACACATAAAAAAGTTAAGTCAGTTAAAAGACAAAGCAATAAAATAAAAACCTAAAACAGGATAAATAAAGAGGATAGGAGAGTCCAGAGTAAAAAAATCATAAGAAAGAGAGAGGTGAAATAAGTAGAATAAGCATATACAATTTTTTAAGGGAGATTATTTAAAAAAAAATCCTTATAGAAAGATATTTCAGATGAACATGAAACTCATAAAACAAGTCAAACAAACCAAAAAAAAATAATAATAAAAATAAATAGATAGATAAATAAGATAATAATAATAATAATAATAATAATAATAATAATAATAATAAAAATAATAGCAGATAAATAAATAAATAGATAAAAAATACAAACGACCTCTGACACGACACGACCTCTCACGACCCGCAGGTACTTGGGCTCAGACGACCACTACGGCGAGCGTGCGCACCAGCACCAATGGGAGGACGGCTCACGCTCCCTCGACAACTACAAGCGCCGCATGATGGCCGCCTTCGAGCTCTTCCACAAGCTCAATGTCAAATATTACTCGGTGGGTTGTGGTCGGTGGTGCTTGTACTATTATTATTATTTTTTTTTCTGGTTTTACTACTACTTTCTTTCGCTCGCTGTCTCTGTCTGTCTCTTGATCTCTTTTTCTTTCTCTTTCGTTCTTCTCATCTTTCTCCTTCTTTTTCTCTTTTCCTTTGCCCCCCTCTCTCTCTTTCTCTCTTTCTTCTCATCTTTCTCCGTCTTTTTCTCTTTTCCTTTGCCTCCCTCTCTCTCTTTCTCTCTTTCTTCTCATCTTTCTCCGTCTTTTTCTCTTTTCCTTTGCCCCCCTCTCTCTCTTTCTCTCTTTCTTCTCATCTCTCTCCGTCTTTTTCTCTTTTTCTCTGCGCCCTTTTCTCTCTCTCTCTCTCTCTCTCTCTCTCTCTCTCTCTCTCTCTCTCTCTCTCTCTCTCTCTCTCTCTCTCTCTCTCTCTCTCTCTCTCTCCTCTCTCTCTCTCTCTCTCTCTCTCTCTCTCTCTCTCTCTCTCTCTCTCTCTCTCTCTCTCTCTCTCTCTCTCTCTTCCTTTCTCTCTCTCTCTCTTCCTCTCTCTCTCTCTCTCTCTCTCTCTCTCTCTCTCTCTCTCTCTTCCTTTCTTCTCTCTCTCTCTTCCTTTCTCTCTCTCTCTCTCCCTCTCTTTTCCTTTCTCTCTTCTCTCTCTCTCTCTCTCTCTCTCTCTCTCTCTCTCTCTCTCTCTCTCTCTCTCTCTCTCTCTCTCTCTCTCTCTCTATCCATCTCTCTCTCTATATCTCTCTCTCTCCATCAATATTCTTACCTGTCTCCACTCCTCTAATAATGATAATAATAATGATCATGATAATTACAATAGTAGCAATTATAACAATTACAATAATGATATTTATGATATCGACGCCAATTAAAGTATTGATGATAATGACGCTGATCAAAATAGTGATGATAATGATAACAGTAATAACATTACCTGATAATGCGTTAATAGTAGAATGCCGGGGCTGTTTCAGGTGTCATGATTCAAGTAGATTCCCAACATGGCGGTAATTGGTTCGCATAAGAAACTATTTACAAACGCACAATTCTTAAACGTGAATGAATATTGCACATTGTTAGTGTTGGCAGACGTAGTTTACTTTATGACGGAAATATGAGTAATAACAATCACTATCGAATTATTTCATCATAACAGCCAACATATCGTATTCGTTTCCGCTTGCCTTCCCGCACCGCGCATTTGAACCCAAGTCCCCCCCCCCCCCCCGGCCCCCGCCTCCGCCCCCGCCCCTCCCTCCCTCCCTCCCTCGTCTGGCCGCCCGCTAACCCCCCTGCCTCCCCCCGCAGGTGAGCGATCGCGACATGGCCCCAGAAGGCGACAGCTTCGACGAGACTAACCGCTACCTGGAGGAGATGGTGACCCTCGCATGCGACCTGCAGAGGCAAATCGGTATCCGCCCAATGTACTTCGCCGCTGACCTGTTTTCTCACCCTCGCTACATGAACGGCTCTGGCTCCAACCCCGACGCCCACGTGTTCGCGTACGCCTGCGCCCAGGTCAAGCGCAGCATGGACGCCGCCAAGCGCTTGGGCGCCGAGAACTTCGTGTTCTTCAACCCTCGCGACGGCTACCAGAGCGTCCTGCAACGCCAGTTCTTCCGCGACATGTCCCACATGGCGCAGCTGTACCGCATGGCGGCGCAGTACAAGGACAAGATCGGCTTCAGGGGCCAGCTGCTGATCCAGCCTAAGCCAGCCGACCCTCGCCGTCACCAGTACGAGTCCGACGCCATGTCCACCATGCACATGCTGCGCCACTTCGGCCTCGACAAGTACTACAAGCTGTACATCAAGCCCGCATTCTCTCGCCTCATGAGCCGCCCCTACGAGCACGACGTCTACATGGCCGCCGCATACAACATGCTCGGCTGCGTCGACGCCTCCGACAGCTGGCCAGAGGTCCGAGGGACATCAGACCTGTGCGCTCGCAACGTGCGCGACGCGACATACGTCATGAAGTGCGTCTTGGAACAGGTACGTCAGGCCCCTGGCCACAGCACTGGGGGGCTCGCAATTGCACAGGCTGCATTGCGGTGCCAAAAAACGGATAGAGTGTTTTATGAGCTTTCATGTCATACTACTACATTAAAGTAATATCAGCATCTGCCGATAGGGATTATGGCTTATCTAAATTTCATTGAAAAGTAAAAAATTCAGGACAGATATTCGGAACGTGATTGTTTCACAAAGGTCACGACGAACCAGAGAGATGAATCGGGCGCATCTCACCTTTGAAATAGTACTCTGGCTCACTTTAACTTCCTTCCCTTCAAGCAGAGTGGTCTACAGGGCGGTGGCTTCATCCTGGGCGGCCGCGTCCGCCGCGAGTCCACCGAGCCCCGAGACCTGTTCCACGGCCACATCATGGCCATGGACACCTTCGCCCGCGCCCTCAGGAACGCCGCCCGCATGATCTCCGACGGATCCTTCAGCCGCAGCATCCAGCAGGTAAGTCCTGAGCTCTTGAGTAACTCCACTGAACATGCAATACAAATACTGCCAATAGCCAAACTCGAGCCTCGAGCGCCCTTCGCCTTCTCACCAAAGCCTCCTTCCCTCCTTCCCTCCAGCGCTACTCTTCCTACAAGTCCGGTCTCGGCGAGCGCATCGAGAAGGGCGCCGCGTCCTTCGAAGAGTGCGAGGACTACGTCCGCAAGTGCGGCGAGCCTCAGCCACAGTCCAGCCGCCATGAGCACTTCGAGAACATGTTCAATTACTATATTTTCCCAGCACGCCAATAGACCTTCGCGTCCGCGGTGTTGCATAGATGGGAAAAACTAGTCAAAGCGGCCAATGCATTCTTATGCGTCACGGAATGACGTGACGCGTAAGAATATCATTCAGATCAAATTTTCACGCATTAAAAAGGAAGACGAACACTATCAATGGTGCCAAGCTTGTCACCTTCCAAGAAGTCATCGACCGAGACTGACCTTCAGTACCTCACCCTCACCCGCTGTGGTCACGTCTACTGCAGGATAACTACAACTACTACCCACATATCAATTCTTTTCACCCTATAAAGAAACAAAACAAAGAAAAACAGGGAAAAAAACAAACAAACAAACAAACAAACACAGTTAATTACTAAAAACATCCGAATCGACACCCCTGAATTTTCATATACAGATTGAAGATTTCTTCGTTATTAGAACACCACAAAAGATAAGATAAAGAAAGAAAAAAAAATAATAATATCAAAAGGAAAAAGGAAATTCATCGTTCAAAGTCCTACAAGAACTCGGCGGTTCCCAGCGTGTCAGTCGCCCAGAGATCAGACGCGAGGGCATGACGTCACGCCCCGGGTAGCGAGGAGCGTCTGACATCTCTGACGTCACCAGCTGAACCCGACGATGTTCCTAGAGATATAATACGGATGTACTGTGAAAGATACTATTATATATATCATTGGCTCAGTGATTAAGATACACGATCAAGATTATTTCCGAATTGGGTTATGGTATGAAGATTTCTTTAGGCCTTCATTTTATCTGTAAATGCTTACGATGCAAATAAAAATAAAAACATCCACCTTCTTTTATATACACACTTCTGTAGTATAGAAAGAGATTGAAAGGTATATAAAGTTCAACGATAATACAAATAAAAAACATATATATATATATATATATATATATATATATATATATATATATCTTATACGGCACCATTTCACTAGAATTAAACAAGAAAACAAAATTAAACAATGATAAGTTACTGACTTATCATAAAAGAAAAGTAATTTTCAACAGCATTATATCACTCTATCCTGTTGCTATACAACATTTTTTTTCCTATGACAAATGTAGCTAAACAAAAGCCTTTTTTCAAACCTACTGTCTCGAGGGGAATAATAAGTAAATCACATCCCTTGTCATTTTTTATTCGAATTTCAATGACAGTAACACAAAGCACATCGCAGCTCAATCACTGTCATTCGCCATGTATGCTCTTTGCTATGTTAGTACTTGGCATATTCCTTTATTATGTCCTTCAATAGTCTTTTCCTTCACAGTCTTCTTCGCCATGTCCTTCGCATGGCCATTCTTTGTTCCTTTCCCTTTGCCGGGTCTTTTTCTGTGCCATTCCTTTGCCATATCCTTCAACGTGGCAGGTGCCATGTAATTCGTCATTTCCTTTGCCGTGTCCTCCCTTCGCTATGTTCTTTGCCATGTCCTATGCCTTGACACTAACTATGTCCTTCACTATTTTCTTCCTTCACCACACCTTTCACAATGCCTTTCACCATGGCTTTTACTTTGCCTTTCATTACGTCCTTCATCATGTCTTTCGCATGTCTTCTACCATGCCTTTCACTATGTCCTTTAGCACTTCCTCCACTTTCTTCCCTTGCCTTGTCACTCGCATCGCCCCCCCCCCCTCCCTCCCCCTCCCCCTCCCCCTCCAGCATCAGCGGGAGACGGCGGAGCGGAGTAGGTCCTCCAAGGTGTCTACACTCGAGAGGTTCCTTACCAGCAGAGGTCGAGGAGAAGAGGGAACTGCGGGAGACACTTGGGAATGTAACAACACCGCCAGCGCCTTCTGTACTAGAAGTTTTTGCAGGAATATCAGGGATTATAGTGATTACAGTAGGTTATTTTTAGTAGCGATAGCGATAGCGATCACAGCAGTAGCGGTAACAGCGGAGGTAGTCTAAGGGACAGATGTGAGTTTAGAAAGAGCAGCTTGAATAGCAATAGTGGTAACGATTTTATAGGAATAGCAGTAATATGATTTATCATAGTTGAAGTAATAGCAGTGGTAATAGGAGCGATAGCAAAAGCAATAGCTTCAGAAGTGGTTGCGAAATATAAAAATTAGAAGTATTTTGACTACATTAATAAGCAGAATATCAGGTTGGCATATCTACTATAGACTGGATCTGTAGAACACAGTAGATATTCATGTTATTATATGAACTGTCATTGAAGAACATACATTCAGGTGACAGAAAGCTTAATGAGATGAATAACACTTAAAGGAATGTCTATTAAACACAGCAAAGGACACTGTTCACAAAGCTTTGATTAAAAAAAAAAAAAAAAATGTTACACAGGGGGAAAGAAAAAAAAGAAATGTGCAATAGGTTTGGGAGAAAGTGACACAATGACATACTTGTTAACATGTGACAGGTGACACTAGCGGGTATTTATAGGAGAACAACAGCCCAACTTCTGTAGGCACTGCTATAAATTATTGTTATAGGGGATTTATGTGTGTGTGTGTGTGTGTCTGCGTGTGCGTGTGCGTGTGCGTGTGTGTCTGTGTGTGTGTGCGTGTGTGTGTGTGTGCGTGTGTGCGTGTGCGTGTGCGTGTGCGTGTGCGTGTGCGTGTGCGTGTGCGTGTGCGTGTGCGTGTGCGTGTGCGTGTGCGTGTGCGTGTGCGTGTGCGTGTGCGTGTGCGTGTGCGTGTGCGTGTGCGTGTGCGTGTGCGTGTGCGTGCGTGTGCGTGTGAATGAGAGTGTGTGTGTGTGTCACAGCAACACGCTACACCTCCGTTCTCTACTGTAAGGCTCCGGGAAAAGAAAGGCTCACCGCATGGCGTCCACTAAGCTGCGCACCTGTTAGGCTACAAGCACCAACCTTCCACGCCCACTCCACAGGAAGGGCGTTGCTGGAGGTCATGAGAAGCCCAAAAGTCTATCTCCCCGCCGTGATGCAAGTGCAGGAGCCGTTGCAATACCGGGAGAGAGAGACTCATGCCCTCCATCTCCGCTTGCAACAGCAATTCCAAAGTTTCAGTCTGGCAAAGGAAATAGAAACTTCCTATTTATTATTATTTTTTTAATACATCCATGTCACTATGACATATGAATGTAATATGTGAGGTATGATCCGATATGGAACGCTAAATAATGTTTATTTCAAGAGTCTTTTGTAATGATTACAACATTCAGAACTTTCGATTTTTTTTCCTCATATGAAGCTCTGAAACCTCAATAAAGACTCACAGTGTGGTTTTGTCTCCTCCTCGACGATCTCCCGTTCATCCGGTGTTCTCCCTCTTCTCTTTCTCCGCTATCTCCTCTCTCCCTTCTCTCCTGTGCTTCCTTCGTCTCTCCTTCGCAACTCTGAGCCTCGTCTGGCAAGAGGCATTCGCATGGCTCGAGGCGCTGTTGTGAAGTGGAATGACTGTGAGGCTTCAGGCATTAATGCACGAGGGAGAAAGACCTCTGTGTGTGTGTGTGTGTGTGTGTGTGTGTGTGTGTGTGTGTGTGTGTGTGTGTGTGTGTGTGTGTGTGTGTGTGTGTGTGTGTGTGTATGTATGTATGTATGTATGTATGTATGTATGTATGTATGTGTGTGTGTGTGTACGTACATGTATACATTAGAGTTCACATCCATGTTCATATATCGATCCCAACAAGAGCTATACCGCTATACACACAGCCAGGAGCAGGAGCATCTGCTTGAGACTCCAGCGGACGGAGGGCGAGGCGGGGTGATCCGAGGTCAGGGCGGAGGGAAGCGCGGCGTATGGAAGGACGGAGTCTCGGAACGCCTGAAGCACATCCCGCCTCACGTCTAGACTCTGTCACCAAGGGGGACACTGTAACTGTATCTACTCATGTTAGAAATGAGATAGGGATATCTGTCAATAAGGGGACACTGTAACTGTATCTACTCATGTTAGAAATGAGATAGGGATATCTGTCAATAAGGGGACACTGTAACTGTATCTACTCATGTTAGAAATGAGATAGGGATATCTGTCAATAAGGGGACACTGTAACTGTATCTACTCATGTTAGAAATGCGATAGGGATATCTGTCAATAAGGGGACACTGTAACTGTATCTACTTGTATTGGGAATGAGTTCGGGATCTTCCACACACCCTGACGGCCATTACAAGAATCCTGTTCGAGTAGCGTCAAGACAACAGTGCCATTTAGAGCGAGCCGTGCATTGCCAAGCGCTAGTGACACTGACTCCGAGAACACTCACGGCGAACGGGGCGAGGAGAGCTTGCAGCAGAGGCAGCGTCGTGGCGTAGAGGCAGGACCACGCCGTCAGCAGCGCAGCTACCCGGTCCCCGTCCCTCGGACTGGCCACTCTCACCGCCAGCATCCGCGTCCCCGTTGGCACCACGTGATGGCGCCACGTCCCCGCCAGACTGCCTCCTCCCCCACTCATCACCAGGGCCATCAGCTGTATCGATAGAGGCAATCTTTTCATTAAGAAAGAGTTTGGAAAATAGGTCTAATGAATAACAGTAACAGCATGCTAGTCATTTTCGAACCATTACTCATCTCGGGTAGCGTATCCGACGGTCCGAACTTAGTAATCGTGGCTTCATAATTAGGGTTTGAAATTACTTGAATATTGTAAACTGGGATATATATTTATACGTTACTTGCAGTCATGAGTTTGAATATAGACTGGCATTGGCATTTGTGGTTGGCTTTACTAATTAATGCTTTAGTTGCCCTCCCGGATGATAGCGAGTGATGTCGAGTGGTTTTTAAAACTAGCTAAGGTATTGTGAGAGGGCAGGTTGAGTTCCGTTTTCAAGCTCACAGTCCTCGTTCCTTTGGGAGCTCGACGAATGAACCTCAAAACGTCATTCAGTGCAATTGATGGATTATCCGACTCTGATTCCTTAATGAACGGAAAGAGCAGAGCAAGATTACTTACGAGTGAGCATCTGGCAAGAACGACTCATATACCATGGCGAGGAGCTGAGTACCTGGCTGACACGCCGCTTAACACGAGACTTGTGTCACTGAACACTCACGAATAATTAAATAATTATGGCACTGGGCTACTATGGGCATTGGCACTCTTTGTTTAAAATATTTCTATTACACGTAATACTTACAACACTGCGGTCGTGCCAATAGGTAATGAGAGCTCGGGCACGCCTTGCCTTCTTAGGAGATGTGCGCCGAAATGCACATATCTAGAATCTCTTCTTTGCATACGAGGAGTTATAAGAACGTCCAGTTCGTATGTAGTGAAATATTGAGGAGAACCCGTAGAATGCAATGGCCGCTTCAATTATCAACTTGTAGTACATTTGATAATGAGTTATCGTCGACATATATGTTCATTTCATTTTCTGCACGAAAGATAACTAATATACAGCCTATATAAGCTCTAAGGAATATTAGATTTTATCCTGGCATTACTGAGAACAGTTCTAGACTTTATTTCCAATATTTTCCCTTGCTGCATGTTGCTTCACCGTATTTTATGTGCTGAACATTGAAATTACTTCACATTCGCTGGAAATATATTCTTCATCTTCAACATTTTCTCAAATCACATAAACGTGTGTTCTTTATTTTTTTCCATTGTTTTTTTTTTTTTTTTTACTGATATGCTACGCTTGATAACAATTATGAGACATGTCCCAGATGTAATAGAGAATCGGCAGTAAATCGTACACGAAAGACTTGATTAAAATAATTAAACAAAAAAGACATTTGGATTTGAGGTCGTTAATCTAGTCCCGTCCGCTAAAAAAAATGTGAAAAACAAAATCCAAGATCTAGTATACACTAATTATAGACGATCAAATCATTAGAGAAAGAGTGAGGAAAAGAAAGAAAAGTTCCAATGAATAAATCAAATCGGATTATCTATGCACTAACATCAAGTCCAAATCATTTACATCTGTATCCGTCCCCGAATCATCGACGGACTACGAACCTTCTGATGGAACTGGCAGAGGCCCTCCGGCGGGAAGGTGTTGGCGCGGTACACGTGCAGCAACGCCTCGCCGAGGTCGTGGAGGAGCGAAGCGGGAGGATTCAGCATCAGCTCGAGGTCGTCTCCGTCGCTGCTGGGACGTAGGATGGCCGAGATGGAACGCACGATCCTCTTCACTGACCCCTGGCGCGACGG
>BOPN01001094.1:338336-343336 GCA_017312705.2 Penaeus japonicus
CATGTACCTATTGCAAATGGGTGAAGTAAAATTGGCAAATACTTTCTAACTGGCATTCATGGTGAAAACCTAAAAATGTTTTCTAACACACAAATTACGTATCTAGCAATTAATGATTTGAGATTTACCATTTCCCCTCATTATATGGGCCTTTGCTTGACCAACTACTACTACTACTACTACTACTAAAACTGATTTTAAAAAATCATTCTGTTCCCTTGACATGATTTACAATCATCTTTCTTCATGAACACGACATTGAGCATCTTAGTCCCTTCTACCAACCTCTCTCGGTTAACTGCCTTTGCTTTCTTCTGTCCCTTGGCTGTCTTTGGCTGTTCCATCCAGATCTCTGTCACCTGCTCAAGGACCATGTTGAAGTGGCGGTCAAAAGCTTTCACGCGTCCAAGAAGCTTTTTGTTGTTTCTGCAGTTGATCAGTACCTGGAGGGTATTGAATTTTGTAGTTCCAAGGACAAAAAGTACAAGCACAGTAATGTGAGAAAAGTTATGATATGAAGCTTTGCTACAATGATAACCAAATATAAAATCAAACTTTTAAGGCAGTAAAACCCAATGTAGTAACAATTAAATTTCAGAATTGAATAAGCTGCTCTCTCTCACTGTAAGAATACTCTAAATACTCTTTAGTTTTTTAATAGCATTCATATCATTTGAGGTTGACAAAGATTTCATTCATTTTTTTCAAGCAAGTATAATTAAACCTCTGACATTTAAATGTGTAAATAATATATCACAGCAATTACTAACAAGTTTTTATGTTACCAATAATCAAGCATAAAATATAGTCTTTAATAACAAACCTGGGTGTTGTTCTGGACGGACTCATTAAGAATACGCAAGGGACCTGTTGCAAATTCTTCTCTCTCCAGGGCTGCCAGCTCCTCTGGGGTCATGTCACTACGACGCTTCTGTGTTGCTCTGAAAAGACAAAAGCCAACGTCAATTATTTATTTATCTTCAGATGTACAGTGAAAAACATTTGTTGGTGTACAGTAACCACTCAATTCATAAATTCCAAACTTGTTTATTTCTTTTTGCAATGATGGCAGTCCCGTACAAGCACTGCTCGCATCAACAGGATAAATAAACTATTGAACCATAAAAATGTTTTCTAAATTGTTTTCTATTTTTCAAACCTGAGCAATTCCTTTTCAATAAAAATAGATTAACCCATTGCAGACAGGGATAGATTTGCTTGTCAGGATGGGTTTTATTTCAGAGCGAGGCAGCTTCATGCAACCTTGACTTTTCCCACTCTCTTTCATTCACTCATTATAAAACTAGAGCCCTTTTTTGTGTTTGTAATTGTTTTGTGTTTTTTTGTAGAGAGACTTGTATGTATCATATGACGGGTTCTATCAATATTTCAGTTGACTTAAATTGTAGTAGAGTCCATATCAGCTCATTAACTTCTTTTTACTCAAGTAATGCTGTTTTATGGGAGGACAGAAAGCAACTTCATTTTTTTTGTATTTGTGTACTTGTCGTAAACAAATGTGAGAAATACAATCATCCACAATGAAGATAACATGAAGAGGTAGGAAAGAGGAAAGAAACTGGTGAGTGCCACAGTAAAAGGCAACCCTACTGGCACAGGGGCACATTGTAGAGACTGGGCATGGTTTGAGTAACCTTCCTCTTCTCGTTCTACCTGCACATCTTTCATCTGCGGTACTTTAGAGCAAGAGGTTGGCAACTTGCTGTGAGCCATTGCTCTATAGGGATAGTACTTGCTAGAGATTGGATGGGTGCCATTCACGGCTCTCTCTCCAGCTAGTGATAGGAGAAAGTGGTGCCATCTAGGTTTTGGACTTTAGATGAAATCCATTACAGCAATTATAGTAATTATGACTGCAATTGTCCTCGATACTCACTCGTTCTTCATAGTACAATAAAATAGTACAGTGATCCAAAACCCCCTAATGTTATTAACACTAATCTTATTAACATCATGACATCAGTCATCAGGATAAAGCTCCTGCATTATGTATGATACCCATCAACAATGGATTAAGTAAAGCCCAAAATACCAACTAAAGGCCATAAATTAAATAAGCCTCACACAGTAGAGCCTAATATAACAAGTATATTAGTGTGATTCAATTATTTACATTTCTTTGCTTCCTAACTCAAATATTAAAAAAAAAAAAAAAAATCCAATATCAGATACTCATATATATATATATATATATATATATATATATATATATATATGAGAGAGAGAGAGAGAGAGAGAGAGAGAGAGAGAGAGAGAGAGAGAGAGAGAGAGAGAGAGAGAGAGAGAGAGAGAGAGAGAGAGAGAGAGAGAGAGAGAGAGAGAATTTTTTTATGTAATATATATGTATTATATATATGTATTATATATATGTATATGTATCTATATATATGTATATATGTATTCATATATTATATGTATATGTATATGTATATGTATATGTATATGTATATATATATGTATATGTATATGTATATGTATATGTATATGTATATGTATATGTATATGTATATGTATATGTATATGTATATGTATATGTATATGTATATATTATATATTATATATCATATATTATATATTATATATATATATATATATATATATATATATATTTACTTCTTTGTTACTTGTAATCAAAGTATAAAAAGAGCAGGAATACTGAAATGTACAATTCAATAACATGAAAAAATTGTACTCTAGTTCTCTATTTGTGATGTACAACAGTAGTAAAGGAAATTTGTTTTATATAATCTTTATCATTTGTCTTCAGATTAATGTTGCTAAAGCTACATTCCTTTCAATACATGTAGCATCAGAAATTTGGACAGCATGTGAAAGACAAAATTGAAGAGATTGGATGTAATCTCATTAAAATAAAAAATAGAGAGCAAAGAAGAATCAAGAGTAAATCTTGTAATCAACTGGCAGTGGCATTTATAATGGGACTTTTTTCTTGTTTTACACCTACTATGTTTTATTTTAATCCACTAGGGTGGATGTATATTAGACATCTGTAATGTCTTATGAAATAGGAATGCTTTCTTTCTAGCCAATTCCACTTAACACTTGTAGTGATCTGTGACGAAAGTGTGTAAAATCTAACCCAAACATGATTCAGCGTTAAGCAACCAATGGGCTCCGCACCATTGGCACTCCAGCAAACATCAACAAACCTTGATCATGTCAGTTAGTGAGCAGGTGTACAGGTATATTAGTAAGATTTCCTGAATAAACTCTTAGTTTGGACGTGTAGTATTTAGTATGTGTATATAGAAATATCCCATAGCAAATTAAGCAAACCATATGTAATAAATTACAAAAGATTTGAAAGGGAATTTCATATCACCCATTTTTTCCATTGAAATAATTTTATTGTACAAAAAGTTTACAAAAACTACTAGTCTCATCACTGAAGTATGAGAAGGACCAGATGACTTACAACATATATATACATTTTTTTAACAAATGTAATTCAAATTGTCATTGAAGGTAATACCCCAACATGAATGGCAAAGGAATAAATAGTTCTCGTTATCCTATACATCCTAAAAGGTATACCTTTCTAATAAAAGGAACTTGCATATTCTGAATACATTTTGATAAAGAACTTGATATAAAAAGCTCAGAAAATAAATTTCAAAAACATAGCAAACTACAAGACAATTACCATTTCCTCAGTAAGTCAGAACATTCAGCATGGCCTTCCTGTGTAAAATTATATCGGTATAATGCCTATACTTTTTATACATAGTCGATAGTTCATCATTTGCATCGATGACTAGCACAGGTGCCAGCAAAGGGTACTTTTCCTCAAAGATCCACTTTTCATAGCAACTGTGCAAGGCCTTCAGGTACTCAAGCGGAATCTGCTGCTCCTCGTCCCTGGCACGGTCCCTGACCCGCGCGTACACCAGCTCAGGGTCAGTGCGCAGGTATACGATGAGATCAACCCCGCAGTCCACATACCCTAGAATGGCCTTGTACCACTCGTTATACACATGGTACTCAGCCTCGCTCATGACGCCACTCTGGTACATGTTCTCCACAAAGATGTATCTTGCGCTGTGGATCGAGCGTTCCATCAGCTTCACTGGGGCGTTGCACGGCTGCAGGTGACTCTGGGCCATCGTCAGCTGCACGTATGTCTGGAATGCGTGCGACCAGCGGACAGGGTCGCCGTACATGAGCTTGAAAAGGTTGTGGCCATGCAGGTTGCGCCATCTCTCGACCGGCTCTGGCACGGCCTCCACCTCGCCCAGCTTCCCGAAATGGCGTATGAAGGTGGACTTCCCACTCCCTATGTTGCCCTCCACGCAGACTGTCAGCCACCTCCTCGGGGAGCCCCCCTGACCCTCTCTCTCCAGGGCGCCCTTCTCAGGGGTTGTCTGCGGCTTCCTCGCCTGCAGCAGAATCTGGCTCAGCAATTTCCGTCTCTTGGTCTGGCCATTTAGTTTAGGCCAGCGAAGGGCCACGCCTCTCACGCGGGACAGGAAGGGCCACATGTCCCCGCTGGCGCCGCTCAGCGTAAAGGCCTCCGAGCGGCAGCAGCACCACCACCACCACGGGCCTCCAAACACGGCAAAACACGTCGCGGCCGATCAATTCCCAGGATCTTGTTTACTGTTGCTTAGCGATGGATAACCCTAACAGGTTGCCCCGAGTAATGCACTCGCTTTATCGGATACGGACGAACCCATCATTCGCTACTCGGTTCCCTCATTATCTAATCACCCCATTCACGAATAAGTTCCCGAGAAAATAGCCGTACGAATAGCCTTCGCCTTAGATAACGCCATCCCGCCGCCGCCGCTTCCATCCCGGCGCTCTCTCTCCATCTCCTTATTTAACTCGAATCCGCCTCAACTGACGCTCTACCTCAACTTTCCCATTCCCTAATAACCATAAAATACACCCAAGTATACTTACGCCATTGCGTTGGTTGAGATATTCCTGGATTAATTCACCCAGCCAAAAAATTTTCA
>BOPN01001095.1:7500-10000 GCA_017312705.2 Penaeus japonicus
GGAGGTGGGGGTATGGGATGGGATGGGGGTGGAGGTGGGGGTATGAGATGGGGGTGTGGGGTATGGGATGGGATGGGGGGTGGGGGTATGGGATGGGGGGGGCGTGGGGGTATGGAATGGGGGGTATAGGATGGGGGTGGGGGTATGGGATGGGAGTGGGGGTGGGGGTGATATGGTATAGGTTGTTATTACTTTTTCATTGTGTTTTATTGATAATAATGATGGTGTGGGTAATAGGGATAATGGTGATATTATCTTATCTACTGTTATCAGTTTTATTAATAGAAAAGTTATGGTATAAAATATCAATGAAACTGATAGTAACAAGATTAGTTATAAAAGTAATGATAATGATGAAAACAATATTGATGATAATGATGATGATGATAATGATAATGCCATTGTAAATGATATTAATAATGATGAAAAGGATAATGTTAACAGTAGTTATAATGGTGATGAAGATAATAATAATGATAATGATGAGAGTATCAATGAGGATAACAATAACGATGGTAATAGTAATAATTTAAGTGATAACAATGATAATCTAAACGATATCAGTAACAATAATAATGCTGATAATGATGATGATCATACTCAATAGATGATGATGAAATTATGAAAATAATGATAATGATATTCAAACGTTGATAGTAATACCGATAATAATGATAATCAAAATAATCAGGATGATAACAATATAAGATGGTAATGATAACTATGATATTGATGATAATTACAGTAATGATAATATATATGTATATGTATCTATCTATCTATCTATCTATCTATCTATATATATATATATGTGTGTGTGTGTGTGTGTGTGTGTGTGTGTGTGTGTATGTGTGTGTGTGTGTGTGTGTGTGTGTGAGGAGAGAGAGAGAGAGAGAGAGAGAGAGAGAGAGAGAGAGAGAGAGAGAGAGAGAGAGCAGAAAAAACAGCAATAATATCAATGGTATTGTAATAGCAGTGATGATAATACTGATGATGATGATAATGATGATAACAATGAAAATGATAGAGATGATAATGAGGATACTACTAATAATAATGATCATAACGATAGTAATGATGATAACGATAATGGTGATTAAAATGACATTAATAATAATATAATCAATAATAACAACAATGGGGATGAGAAAAATTATCATGATGATATTAGCAATTGCAATAATGATGATAATAACAGCAATAGCAACAATAATGATAATAGTAATGATGATAATAATAATATTAATGATAGTAGTAGTAACAATGATAATATTAATGATAATGAAATGTACAAACAAATCAAGTGTAAAAAGGAAATGGGAAGAGAGTATAAAAATATGTGGAGAGGGAAGTATCAGAGAGAAAAGGAAGAGGAAGAGGGAGATAATAGGAGGAAGAGGAGGAGGGAGAGAGTAGGAGGAGGAGGAGGAGGAAGAAAGATGTTTGAGAAAGAGGGAGGAGGAGGAAAAGAAGAAGATGAAGTGGTTGAGGAAGGAGGAAAAATATGAAGAAGAGGAAGAGAGAAGATTACAACGACAACGAAGAGGTAGGAAGAGGAAAAGGAGGAGAATGAGAAGCAGGAAGATGCCGACTACGAAAAGGAAGAAGAAGGAAGAGGAAGAAGATACAGAAGACAGAGACGAAGACAACTACGACGAAGACGACGAAGAAGATGACGACGAAGAAGATGACGACGACGAAGAGGACGACCACGACGACCAAGAGGACGAAGACGACGACCGCGAGCCGAGAGGAAAGCGATCCAAGAAATGCTCTATAAAGCCCACACGAAGCGCCGAGTCATCCCGCAGAGTAATAGGTTTTTATCACGTGGAGATTTATGGCGGAAGACCTGTCTATCCAGCGGGGGGTGGGTAGGAGGTGGGGGGATGGGATGGGGTGGGGGGTGGGGTGGGGTATGGGATGGGTGGGGGTAGGGGTGGGGTGGGGGTATGGGGTATGGGATGGGATGGGGGGTAGGGGTGGGGTGGAGGTATGGGATGGGATGGGGGTGGGGCTGAGGGTATGGGATGGGGGTGGGGGTGGGGATATGGAATAGGGGGGGGGGTATGGGATGGGGGGTGGGGGTATGGGATGGGGGGTGAGGGTATGGGATGGGGGTATGGGATGGTGGGCGTGGGGGTATGGAATGGGGGGGATGGGGGTTTGGGATGGGGTGATGGGGGTAGGGGATGGGATGGGGGCGATATGGGTATAGGTTGTTACTTTTTCATTGTGTTTTATTGATAATAATGATGGTGAGGGTAATAGGGATTATGGTGATATTATCTTATCTACTGTTATCAGTTTTATTAATAGAAAAGTTATGGTATAAAATATCAATGAAACTGATAGTAACAAGATTAGTTATAAAAGTAATGATAATGATGAAAACAATATTGATGATAATGATGATGATGATACTGATAATGACATTGTAAATGATATTAATAACGATGAAAATGATAATGTTAACGGTATTTATAATGGTGATGAAGAT
>BOPN01001095.1:15000-20000 GCA_017312705.2 Penaeus japonicus
GATAATACAATGTCAAAGAAAACATAGACAAAGAGAGATAAATAGACAGATAGATAGATGATAGAAAGAGAGAGAGAGAAAGAGAAAGCGAGAGAGAGAAAGAGAGACAGAGAGGGAGAGAGAGAGAGAGAGAAAGAGAGAGAGACAGAGAAAAAGAAATAGAGAGAGAGATAATTAGAGAGCAGCAAAGAAAAGAGACCAGAGAGAGAGAGAGATAATAAGAAAAACACACATAAAAAAAGAGAAAAAAATTAAAGCAAAAGTCAGAGAGAAAGAAAGAGAATAGAAAGGAGAGTCAGTGACAAGGACAGAATAGACAACAGCAAGAACGAAAAATAAAGATGAAATAAAGATAAAGAAAGAAAGAAAACGAGACAAAGAGAAGTAAAGTGAAAGGAAGAATTTCAGAAAAAAAAATGTGAATAATTACTTTTGTACTTAAAATAAATTTTATTATTTGTTATCGAAAATAAAAACAGGGATATTGATAAAGATTATAATGTTAATGATAATAAGTGATATTAACGATGATTATAATAATAATTATGAAAATAATAGTAATATTAAGTCTGAAATTCTAAAGCTGAAAAAAGTCAACAATTACACCTAAGGTAAATAAATAAAAATGAAATCAATAAATACAAAGATAAAACAGAAAAGCCTTCCACCTAAAAAGAAAAAAAGAAAAAGAAAATAAGAAAGAAAAACGAATCACAAAGAGGAATGAAAAGGAAACAGAACCGAGGAAAAAGAAGGAAAAAATGAAGGAAAAAAAAGCTGATTCAGAGAAATATAAATTATTATACGAAAAAAGTAAGGGAGAAGAGAGAGAGATAGTACAATGTCAAAGAAAACATAGACAAAGAGAGATAAATGACAGATAGATAGAAAACGAGAGAGAGAGAGAGAGAGAGAGAGAGAGAGAGAGAGAGAGAGAGAGAGAGAGAGAGAGAGAGAGAGAGAGAGAGAGATAGAAAGCCAGAGAGAAAGAAATAGAGAGAGAGATAATTAGAGAAACAGCAAAGAAAAAGAGACAGAGAGAGAGAGAGAGAGATAATAAGAAAAACACACATAAAAAAAGAGAAAAAAATTAAAGCAAAAGTCAGAGAGAAAGAAAGAGAATAGAAAGGAGAGTCAGTGACAAGGACAGAATAGACAACAGCAAGAACGAAAAATAAAGATGAAATAAAGATAAAGAAAGAAAGAAAACGAGACAAAGAGAAGTAAAGTGAAAGGAAGAATTTCAGAAAAAAGTTTTTTTAAATTTGAGTAATTACTTTTGTACTTAAAATAAATGTTATTATTTTGTTATCGAAAATAAAAACAGGGATATTGATAAAGATTATAATGTTAATGATAATAAGTGATATTAACGATGATTATAATAATAATTATGAAGATAATAGTAATATTAATGTTAATAATGATGATGATGAAGATCATGAAAATGATAATAACAGCAATGAAAAATTTAATAGCAATTATGAAAACATCATAAACAATAATGCTGATAAACAATTATAATGAAAACGGCAATAATGATAATATTAATAACAATAACAAAATAATAAGAATCATATGATAATCATATCATCAATGATAATGACAATGATAATAATAATGGTGCTAATAATAATCACAATAATGATAATACTGATGTTAATAATAATGATAACCATTATCATCATCAATATCATCACTATTATCATTATCATAATCATCATAACATAATAATGAAGAGGATAACAATAATCATGATGATACTGACAATCACAATAAAGGTAACAACAACAACGACGATAACAACAGTACAGAAATAGATAATAAATAGAACAAGATTATTATATTCCTTTTATGATAATGATAACAGCAAAAGTAGCAATATGCAGTGCCTGGATTTCTCAGGCAGTAATATCCGCAGTGAAGAAACAAAAGAAGAAGAAATAAGATGAAAGAGAAGAAAAGAAGAAGGAAAAAAAGAGGAGAAAGAATTAAAGACGAAGAAGAAAAGAAGAAAAGGAGGAATAAAGAAGACAAAAGAAGAAGAAAAAAGAACACAAAGAAAAGAGAAAAAGAAGAAGGAAGAAGACGAAGGAAAGAGAAAAAGAAGAAGGAAGAAGACGAAGGAAAGAGAAAAAGAAGAAGGAAGAAGACGAATAAAGAGAAAAAGAAAAAGGAAGAAGACAAAGGAAAGAGAAAAAGAAGAAGACAAAAGACGTAGGGGAGAGGGAAAAAAGAAGGAAGAAGACGAAGGAAAGAGAAAAAGAAAAAGGAATAAGACAAAGGAGAGAAAAAAAAGAAGAAGGAAAAAGACGAATAAAGATAAAAAGAAAAAGGAAGAAGACAAAGGAAAGAGAAAAAGAAAAAGGAAGAAGACAAAGGAAAGAGAAAAAGAAAAAGGAAGAAGACGAAGGAAAGAGAAAAAGAAGAAGGAAGAATACGAAGGAATGAAAAGAAAGAAAGAAGAAGACGAGGGAAAGAGAAAAAGAAGAAAGAAGAAGACGAAGGAAATAGAAAAAGAAGAAGGAAGAAGATGAAAGAAAAAAAGAAAAGAAGAAGACGAAGGAAAGAGAAAAGGAAAAGAGAAGAAGACAAAGGAAAGAGAGAAAGAAGAAGAAAGAAGACAAAGGAAAGAGAGAAAGAAGAAGGAAGAAGACGAAGGAAAAGAGAAAGAAGAAGGAAGAAGACGAAGGAAAGAAAGAAAGAAGGAGGAAGAAGACGAAGGAAAGAGAAAAAGAAGAAAGACAAAGAAAGAAGAAGGAGAAGAAAAGAAAACCTCCAAAGCCCTTAAAAGGCAGAGCAACATTCCTTATCATAAATTTGGCAAGAATTCTGTGATCAAAAATTAATTTCCATTAAGTAAGTAATTCTAATGACTTATGTTAATGAAACAGATGGAAAAATCAGGGGAAATTATTAGAACATTGCATTAGTTCTTATTGCTTTTATTGGTTCATGTCTGTCAGAATTGCATCAAAGGGATTTTAATAATATGTGAAGGAATGAAAATAAAAAAAAGACTTAATTTTAAACCATGTGGAATTTATATGAATACTGGAGGCAGGAAAAAACATCTGCTGAATTAAATCTTACTTATTCTCTCTCTCTCTCTCTCTCTCTCTCTCTCTCTCTCTCTCTCTCTCTCTCTCTCTCTCTCTCTCTCTCTCTCTCTCTCTCTCTCTCATTCTCTCTCAGTTTAACAGAAGTGATAGTCGTAACACGGTTAATTGTTGCAATGATAAATTTGATTCTAAACTTTTGTTACTTCTGCCATTATATCAATTAATAATTTTGATTATGATTATAAACGTAACGATAACAAATATCAGTGATATCATCAGTATAACTATCGTTGATAACAACTTGAATATTACAAAGAAAATGTTGATAACAAAAACAAAACTAGTAATAACAGTATCAGCTTTCCCCTTGGCTCTATCTTAAAATAATTTTCACCCGACGAGCTTGCATAGATTAGTCCATACGGCCACAGATTATAGCGTACCGCGCCATGTTGCAAAAAAAGCATAATAAACGGGTGTTGCAGATTAGAGCGCCGGTGTAATCACTGCCTTCCCGCCGAGTCGCTGGAAAGTTCCTTGAATAAATGATCGTCCTCCTTAACTGATAATACTTGGATTGTGGGACTAGACTTGGGAGAGGGCGCAGATAAGGGCGCTATCTCCGGCGGGCTACAACCGGAATCTCGATAACGCAATCCGGAATTAGAAGGCACTCGGGGATTCGCGCCAAATTTGAACATCATCATCCACCCTTTTGGCTTCGAAGCGTCGGAAAGTGATTAAACGCTTGAAGATGGATTGGAAAGCGATGCTTCAAGTTGTCTCGCAGAAATTAGACATCGTATAAGGCCAGCGCCGATCCCCGCTCGATCAGTAATTGCTTCATGGGATGAGGGTAGACCAAGGAAAGTGAAGGGCCAGTGAAGCTCTGTCCTCCAAGAGATAACATTTTGTTCCAATTCACTCGTTTCTTTCGTGTGTTTATTTTTTTGTCTGAGATGTTGATTTAGCAGAATTCCGTGCATTTCGGCCCGTCGGAGGCATGACAAATGGTCAGGAATAATGTGAACAGCATGCATAAAAGGAAAAATAAGGTTGCAAATTGTTCATTGATTTGCATTCGGCAAGGCAGAGAAACTCTGAAGGATTCTGTTTCATGATATTATTCATTCAGATTATCTTTTTGTCTTTTATTGAAATGATGATGCAATTATGAAAAACTAGTACGGTAAAGATTGTATGGAATCATCTAGATAGTCATGATAATAATAGTAATAGAAACAACACTACGATAATAATAATGACAATGATAAGGATAGCTAAACATTTATAACAATCATAATAATAACAACGAGACAATTATTTCTTTTGCCCAAAGAAATGAGGTTAACAGGTTGTGACGTCACAGCAAGATGGTAAAGATGGCGGCTTTTCTCAAACGACATTTGGTCAACAGCTGAGATTCCTTTCCCCTCTTTCATTTTTTTCCCCCGATATTCTTTCGAAACCAGATATTCTCCCGTTGCTAAAACTTACCAAAGCCTGTTGATTGAGCTTGTTATGCAACATCGTTCTTGCTAAACCCAGATGTTTTGAATCCTTTGCTGATAGGGGAAAATCTTCAAATGATGTCGATGACATCAGCCTTACTCCAGAGTTTGACGATGCTTGTTGCAAATCATTAATCTCAGACAAGTGCGGTATTTTTCCGTAAGTGCTTTCTGTGCCATCTACATGCGGTGGGTTAAGAGAACATTCCTTGTTCATCTGTGTGTATATGTGTACATATGTATGTATATATATAGATATAAATAAATAAGTATATATATATATATATATATATATATATATATATATATATATATATATATATATATATATATATATATATATATATATATATATATATACATATATATATATATATATATATATATATATATATATATATACATATATATATATATATATATATAT
>BOPN01001095.1:55000-57500 GCA_017312705.2 Penaeus japonicus
TCATGTTGTTTTGGTTTGTCTTGATATGTCTTGCCTTGTCTTGTCATGTTGTTTTGGTTTGTCTTGATATGTCTTGCCTTGTCTTGTCATGTTGTTTTGGTTTGTCTTGATATGTCTTGCCTTGTCTTGTCATGTTGTTTTGGTTTGTCTTGATATGTCTTGCCTTGTCTTGTCATGTTGTTTTGGTTTGTCTTGATATGTCTTGCCTTGTCTTGTCATGTTGTTTTGGTTTGTCTTGATATGTCTTGCCTTGTCTTGTCATGTTGTTTTGGTTTGTCTTGATATGTCTTGCCTTGTCTTGTCATGTTGTTTTGGTTTGTCTTGATATGTCTTGCCTTGTCTTGTCATGTTGTTTTGGTTTGTCTTGATATGTCTTGCCTTGTCTTGTCATGTTGTTTTGGTTTGTCTTGATATGTCTTGCCTTGTCTTGTCATGTTGTTTTGGTTTGTCTTGATATGTCTTGCCTTGTCTTGTCATGTTGTTTTGGTTTGTCTTGATATGTCTTGCCTTGTCTTGTCATGTTGTTTTGGTTTGTCTTGATATGTCTTGCCTTGTCTTGTCATGTTGTTTTGGTTTGTCTTGATATGTCTTGCCTTGTCTTGTCATGTTGTTTTGGTTTGTCTTGATATGTCTTGCCTTGTCTTGTCATGTTGTTTTGGTTTGTCTTGATATGTCTTGCCTTGTCTTGTCATGTTGTTTTGGTTTGTCTTGATATGTCTTGCCTTGTCTTGTCATGTTGTTTTGGTTTGTCTTGATATGTCTTGCCTTGTCTTGTCATGTTGTTTTGGTTTGTCTTGATATGTCTTGCCTTGTCTTGTCATGTTGTTTTGGTTTGTCTTGATATGTCTTGCCTTGTCTTGTCATGTTGTTTTGGTTTGTCTTGATATGTCTTGCCTTGTCTTGTCATGTTGTTTTGGTTTGTCTTGATATGTCTTGCCTTGTCTTGTCATGTTGTTTTGGTTTGTCTTGATATGTCTTGCCTTGTCTTGTCATGTTGTTTTGGTTTGTCTTGATATGTCTTGCCTTGTCTTGTCATGTTGTTTTGGTTTGTCTTGATATGTCTTGCCTTGTCTTGTCATGTTGTTTTGGTTTGTCTTGATATGTCTTGCCTTGTCTTGTCATGTTGTTTTGGCTTGTCTTGATATGTCTTGCCTTGTCTTGTCATGTTGTTTTGGTTTGTCTTGATATGTCTTGCCTTGTCTTGTCCTCTTGTCTTGGCTTGTCTTGACATGTCTTGCCTTGTCTTGTCATGTTGTTTTGGCTTGTCTTGACATGTCTTGCCTTGTCTTGTCCTTTTGTCTAGGCTTGTCCTGATATGTCTTGTTTTGTGTTGTCCTTTTGTCTTGGCTTGTCTTGACATGTCTTGCCTTGTCTTGTCATGTTGTTTTGGCTTGCCTAGGCTTGTCTTACTTTATCTTGGTTTGTCTTGATGCTGCAGCTTAGCTGACCTTGAGCGAGAGAGAGGTCACGACCTCAGCCGAACGACCCCTGCGACGACCTGTGAAATGTCCACGAAGGAGTATGACCTCTGGAAGATGTTGCAAAATGATGATATAGAAAAGGAGGTAACGATGTTGATATTGATGACAACAATTACATAATGATGATGATTACTACGGAGAAAAATATATTGCTATATTAATGACGTTGAGAATCCCCATTGTTATGTATTCAGTAAATCTATATTATTACTATCAATATTACGTAGTGATAATTATGAAAATAAGATTAAGAATAATGGTAACAAGGAAAGTGATCATAATGATGATAATGATGATAATGAAGGTGATTATAATAATGATTATAATAATCATGAGGACAATAATAATGAGGATAATAATGATACAAATATAACGATAATAAGGATAATAATGATATTGATTATGATCATGATAATAATAATTATGATAATACAACTAATGATGATCAAATTGATAAAAATGATAACAATAAAGATGATAGTGATGATGATAACAATACTAATGATAATAATAATGATGAAATAATAATGAAGATAACGATGATAATGGAAATGATGATGATAATAATAAAAGTATTAATGATAATAATGATTAAGATAATGATAGTAATGATAATAACATTAATAATTATGATAATGATGATGATGAAAATGTTGATAGTAACAAAATTAATGATGATAATGATGATAACAATGATAGTACCTGATAATGATGCTTACAACAAACAAAGCTGATAATCGTAAACAAAACAAAATGCATGTATACGACAAGACAGACAGACAGAGACAGAGCGTCCATAATTGTCATCATTTGAATCATGTCCAGCTTTTTGAATGTTGTGCAACAGGTTCTTGAAGGGAATAATGAGGCTTGATGATAAATTGATGCATATTCAACAATGATTATTTACGCAAACAAGAATAAGCACAAGAAAATATATCGGCATACTAATGCGATATTCTTCTCTGTCTTTGTTTGTGCGTGCGTGTGTTTGTGTGTGTGTGGTGTGTGTGTGTGTG
>BOPN01001095.1:92500-97500 GCA_017312705.2 Penaeus japonicus
TTCTCAGTCAATTAAATTATGACCAATTATAGGTTTCATTATAATCTACAGCCACGATTGTTCGTTTCCTTGTTGGTGTTATCATCCTTATCATCTTTGTCATGTCATCAGTATCATAGTCATCATTTACGTTGTCATAATTATTATCAATATCATTATCAGTCTTGAATAATAATAGTCATGATGATAACAATAATGACAATTATTTTCATCATTACGACTATTATCAGTCATGAACATTATTATTATTACTATTATTACTACTACGAATGATAAAGATGATATCAATGACATATTAGCAGTATTATTATTTTTATCATTATCTTTGGCATTGTTATTATCTTCATTATTATCATTTTCACTACTGTTATTGTTATTATCATTATCATCATTATTATCATTACAATTATTATCATTATAATTATCATTATAATCATTATCATTATAATTATTATTACTATCGTCATTATCATTGCCATTATCCTTATCATGACCATCATTATCATTGCTGTTGCTCTTACCGGTATTTTAGTTATCATCAACATTATCAGTATTCTACAATTTTCTTTATAATCATTATTATTATCTTGTTATTGTTTATATCCACATTTTCTCACCATTGTCATTACAACTTCTTTGTTATTGTTATTATATTTATGTTATTATCATCATTATCATCATTATCACATTCATCATCTATATAGTAATTGCCATAATTAGCCTCGCCATCATGCTTATCATCATCAATTTCACCGTAATTATAAGCATGAATCATCATACCCATTACCATCCTAAATTACTATATGCTCATTGTTATTGTTATTATTACTACAGCACAATACTGATTATAATCGTCATCACTATCATTTGCATCACTTTTTACCATTACCAGGTCACTATTACGAGTAAATTACCATTACTAATTTCCTCAATTTAAAAGGGAAAAGTGAACATGAGTTGACTTTAAGGATAGCTTTTATTTGCCTATTTAAATTACCATTACTTGCCATTAGATGTACAATTTGCATTACCATTGATTTTCATTACCAATTATAACCCTTGCGAACGAATCCACATTTTCCTGCACTCTCAGAAAATCTCAGAAACAAATAAGGGTGAAATCCTTCTTCGGAATCCACAGATGGTGACCCTAAGCTACATCCTTTCTTGCTCTCCCTTGGTGGCGAGAGATTGCGTTAATAAAATCCTTGATAAATTTTGGTCCACTATTTATTCGTCTTTCTGATTTATTGATTTTGATTTGTTGGATTTTTTTTGTGCTATATAATTTTTATGTTAAATTTGTTTAGTCATTTTGTGTTTTTGACAAATAAGATCTGATTTTTGGTTTATGTTCGTTTTTATCCCATTTTATATATCATTTATATCATCTATTTGCTTATTCATTTCAAAGTTGCAAGATATCCTCTTTGCACTACACGATTCCTATAACTAGAATACGAATTTATGAGACTGAAAATTGTCCATCTTGATTAATGTATCATTGTAAAATAAAAACATATATCATTGGCTGGAATGTAAACCCAACAGTGTATCAATAAATCCTATTGACAAAGAGTCATAAAATTCATGATTGATATCTACTAAAAGGTAAAAGAAATCGAATGACAATATTCTGGTCATGAATAATTTTATTTTAGTTTCTTATATCTTGTCACCCCCCCCCCCCCCCCCCGCCCCCCGTTTTGCACTTTCCGAGCGGGCAAAGAGTATCTTTATTTTCTATGTTGCATGGACGCCATTCTCGGAGTGGCAATTGCATTTCAATGGCTAATTTATTCGATTATTTTCGGGTATAAGATAATAGTTACATATCTCGAATAGATCTTTCTTAAAAAGGAAAAGATACCAACAGTTGCCCCTAAGAATAGCTTTTAAATGCTAACCTGAAAAAGAAAAAACTTTCAAATATGCACAGAGATAATGTAAATGTTCTTTTAGTTTTGTTGCATGTGGCCGCCCTTTTAATGCATTTCCATTGATTACTCTCAAATGGAAATGTTAAAATCGGCAATGCATCTATTTATTAGATTGAACTTTCTTTAGTGTTTTCTTTCATTGTCTGTTTTTTATATATACATTTTTGTTTCATTATCACTAAAAGAATATAATGAATCTGCATCTTTACGAACCTTTCCCTAAAAGCTTAAGCAACGCATTAGAAAAAAAAAAAAAAAAAAAAAAAAAAAAAAAAAAAAAAAAAAAAAAACGAAAAGAAAAAATTCTTTAACTCTCTCTCCTTCGTGAAACGTAAAAAAAATAATAGAAAGCTCACGACCTTTCTTCCCGTACACACACCCTCTCCTCAAAAAAACGAGAAAAAAGAAAGAGGGGGGAAAAAAGGAAAAGACAGGGGAAAAAAGCACACACACATTTCACGAATTCCCCCAAATCATGACATAGCGAACTATTTGCAGGTCCCAATTTTCCCCCACAATGTGAGTCTAGCGGAGAAAATGCTTTTGACAATAGCGATAGCAATAGGTTATCCGTAAATACAAAATAAAAGGTTATTGACTCCACGGTGACAAATGGCACAGAGGGAGGGAGAGAATGAGAGAGAGGGTGGGAGAGAAAGATAAAAGAGAAAGGGTGAAATGGTGGGGAGGGAGAGGGAGAGAGAGAGCAAAAGAGAGGGAGACAGAGAGAGCGAGAGAGGAGATAGATAGATAGATAGAGAGAGAGAGAGAGAGACAGAGAGAGAAAGAAAGAGGGAGAGGGAGAGAGGGACTGAGATAGATAGAGAGAGAGAGAGAGAGAGAGACAGACAGAGAGAGAAAGAAAGTGGGAGAAGGAGAGAGAGACAGAGATAAATAGATAGATAGACAGAAAGAGAGATATATATATAGAGAGACATACAGAGAGAGAAAGAAGGAAAGAAAGAGGGAGAGGGAGAGAAAGAGAGAGAGAGAGAACAAACAATGAGGCAAAGATGAGAGGTAAAGAAAAAAACAACAACTGATTCAGTCGTTATCTGTCCATAACTAACAGACCGACAAAATGATTCCAATCTGTAAAATAAAGTCCACAGTCACAAACTATAAGCTAAAATTTCACCAGTCTTTCAGCGCAAAATTCCCTGGACCAAAACAACCTATCTATTTCACTTCATCAACATTTTTACTCTTTTTGTCGTTAAATCTTACTCTTTTTCCCCCTTTTTAATACTTTTTTCCCCTACACCGTAAACCTTTTCAACCGCAGGAGGTCACACAGAAGCCCACCGTTTTCGCCGAAAGCAGAAATTGTGAGTAGCCCTCTTTCTCTTTCTCCCTTCTGACCTATCTCTTCCTCACTCTCTCTTTCTCTCTTTCTCTCTCTCTCTCTCTCTCTCTCTCTCTCTCTCTCTCTCTCTCTCTCTCTCTCTCTCTCTCTCTCTCTCTTTTTCTCTATCTGTCTATCTCTATCTCTCTCTCTCTCTCTTTTTCTCTATCTGTCTATCTCTATCTCTCTCTCTCTCTCTTTCTGTCTCTCTCTTTTCTCTCTCTCTCCATCTATCTATCTGTCTATTTCTCTCTCTCTCTCTCTCTCTCTCTCTCTCTCTCTCTCTCTCTCTCTCTCTCTCTCTCTCTCTCTCTCTCTCTCTCTCTCTCTCTCTCTCTACTTCTCTCTCTATTCATCTCTCTCTCTCTCTCTCTCTCTCTCTCTCTCTTTCTCTCTCACTCTCTCCCTTTCTCTCTCTCCTAGTTAACCTATACATTTCTACCTGACCAAACAGACAACAAACAACTGATAATAAGCTTCCCTTGAGCTGAAATATTTTAACTGAAAAACATGACGTCACTGAAAGGAAAAATAGTTATTGACTGCAATGGAAATCACTCTGCATGCCATTTGATTGTTATCCCTTCTTGCATGTCCTTATGTGCATTTCTCATTAACATTTTCATTAACCGAGAAGGACAAATTCTTCTTCTTTTTTTTTTTTTTTTTTTTTTTTTTTTTTTTTTTTTTGTTTTGTTTTGTTTTTTGTTTTGCTCCCATTGTCTTGTCATGCGGATTATTTTTCATTCATTGATCTGATTATGCATTTCCATTTGATTGCAGATTAGATGTGTTTAAAAAATATATATATTTCTTATTCCTTGCAAGAGATTTTTTTAATTTGATTTTTATCCATAGTTTTGCTGCTTCTGGCTTGCATATATGTTGCAGCAAAATTTGTATCTTATCAAGCTAGTTCGTGCTAACTTGGTCATAAAGACGGCACAGGCAAACAGATTCATGACTCAATTTACTCGGAGGTCAAAGGTCATGAGAGGTTGATTCTAATGAACTTTTCGAAAACGTCATTGTTGGTGTTGTTGATATTATCATTGTTGTTTATTTGATCTTTTGTTTTTATTATTGTTGCTACTTGTTTTTATTATCATCATTATTATCTTTATCATTATGTTATTGAACAGAATTTTCTGTATTGTTAGTAACATCATCATCATCATTATTAATATCATTGTTATTATGATGTTTGTTTGTTTTTTATCCTAGTGATTTTCATTATAATTATTATCATTATCTTTATTATTAGTATCCTTATAATCATTTTCATTAACACTGATCATCACTTTCATCATCATTATCCTCCCTATAACCATCATTAACATTTACATCAGCATTAAATTCGCATTCACTTTGCACTGTAAAAAAAAAAAAAAAAAATGATTTTTAAAGAGTCAATATTCAACACTGCGAAAATCGCATGCACCTCCGATGTAATGGCTGCGCATGACCCTGAAGTAAGGCCAACAGCCAGGGATCATGCACTCGGCCATGCACTCAATCATGCATCATCCACGAGTTCGGCAGACATGGAAAGTTTCTCTCACAAAAAAAAAAGAAAAAAAAAAAAAGATAATAAGAATATAAATTTCAAATGATGAAACGGTTGCTGTGGCTTTGACATTGATCCGACGGTGAATAATAATTTTGATCGAAAATTACAAATATTATCAGAGATTAGATAAGAAAAAAATAGAAAT
>BOPN01001095.1:102500-105000 GCA_017312705.2 Penaeus japonicus
TCTCTTTGATTATGAAAAGAGGAAAGGGGAGGGGTGGAAGAGGAGGAAGAGGAAGTCAAGAAAGCGAAGAGGAAGAGGTATAAGGAAGAAGGGGGAGTAAAAGGAAAAGGAGCAGAAAAAGAAAGAATTATGAAAAGAGGAATAGAGGACAAGTTCTCTTTCTCTCTCCCTCTCTTTCTTTCTCTCTCTCTCTCTCTCTCTTTCTCTCTCTCTCTCTCTCTCTCTCTCTCTCTCTCTCTCTCTCTCTCTCTCTCTCTCTCTGTCTGTCTGTCTCTTCCTCTCTCCCTCTCTCTCTCTCTCTCAATCTCAATCTCTCAATCTTCTAATCCTTTTAATCTCTCAGCGTATCGCTCATTCTCAACACGCGTCAACATTAAATCAGTGTTACCAAGTCCACGTTGCAGTTCGGCCTTGCAAGTGTCCCTCCCGCACATCGCTGCCGGGCTTCTGCAACTTGACTCTCCCACACCCGATTTACCGCTGCAACAACGGCTTATTCGAAGCTAAAATCCTGCAAGGCAACGGTGCAATGCTGGAGGTGGGGGAGGGGGATTCTAGTTGCCAGGGAGGGGGGAAGGAGGGGCGGTATGGATGTTAAGGGGAAAAGAAGGAATGGGAGGAATAGAGAGAGACAGAGACAGACAGACAGCAAGACAAACAGACAGAGATAAACTTAGAGAGAGACAGAGACAGACAGACAGACAGACAGACAGAAAGACAGACAAACAGACAACGATAAACATAGAGAGAGAAATAGAGACAGATAGACAAAGATAAACATAGAGAGAGAGAGAGAAAGAGAGAGAGAGAGACAGAGGCAGACAGACAAACAGAAAGAGAAGGTGGGTGGGGAGGATTAAATTCGAATAGACAGAAATGTGAATTAAAAGAGAATGAATTATAAAAAGAAAAATGATAGCAGGGAGAGAGAGAAGAGATAGAGAGAAAGATAAAGAGAAAAAACAGGGATGAATAAGAAAGAGAAGGTGGATAGGAGAGACAATAAGAGAGAAATGAAGAAAAGGCAAAAGAGCAAAAGGAAAGGAGTGAAAAAGGTTAGAATACTAAAAAAAAAAAAAAAAAAAAAAAATCAAGACAAGCAAGGGTGAGGAAGAGGAAAGAAAGAGAAAAAGTGAACACAAAAATAAAGAAAAGATAAAAAAAAAAAAACTTTTTCTGGCACGTGGGAATTTCCTTTAAAGTGTGACTTTATATAGACTAGTGTGAGAGAACCTCAAACACGCGTGAAAACTTATGACTGCAGGTTATCTCTGTTTGCACTAGTCTCTCTCTCTCTCTCTCTCTCTCTCTCTCTCTCTCTCTCTCTCTCTCTCTCTCTCTCTCTCTCTCTCTCTCTCTCTCTCTCTCTCTCTACTCTTCTCTCTCTCTCTCTCTCTCTCTCTCTCTCTCTCTCTCTCTCTCTCTCTCTCCTCTCTCTCTCTCTCTCTCTCTCTCTCTCTCTCTCTCTCTCTCTCTCTCTCTCTCTCTCTCTCTCTCTCTCTCTCTCTCTCTCTCTCTCTCTCTCTCTCTTTCTATGTGTATGTATCTGTGTATATGTATATGTATTCATGTGTGTGTGTGTGTGTGTGTGTGTGTGTTTATATATATATATATATATATATATATATATATATATATATATATATATATATATATATATATATATATATATATATATATATGGCGGGGAAATATTGAGAGAAATGTATGTGTGGATATGCATATGTATATATATATATATATATATACATATATATGTGTGTGTGTGTGTGTGTGTGTGTGTGTGTGTGTGTGTGTCTGTGTGTGTGTGTGTCTGTGTGTGTGTGTGTGTGTGTGTGTGTGTGTAGGTCTGTGTGTGTGTGTGTGTATGTGTTCTGTGTAAGTATGAATGCACACACACCCACACACAACGCGCGTGCGCGCGCGCAAATACACACACAAACATATACATACAGAAAAATATACATACATAACAGTGACATGAATCCATCCATTCAACACATCGGCGACATATGTGTCCATCCTTTCACTCTTCTTTTCCTTTATTTTTGTTGTTTTTTTCTCTCATATATTCTTCCCAATCATCCTACATAGCCTGCATATGTGGAAGTTGCCATCATATCCAAACATATCCAAGCTTTTAATTTCGACTCACCTTCCCTATGGGTACACTGTGTGCAATTATGTGCGTCATTCTCGTGTGTGTACAAATGTGTGCGTGTATGTGTGCGTGTAGTCTGACCCACAGGTGTTCACTCACGCGGGAAGTGACCCCCCCTCCCCTTCCCCCTCACCCCCATCCATGTACGTGACGCAAGACGTTGGGTTCACCCCCCCCCCTTCCTCCGCCCATGCACTCTCTCTATTTTTTTTTTTTTTCTTCCTCTTCTTCTTCTCTCTTTTCTTCTAATCTTATCTTGCTTTCTCTTATTACATCTTTCTTTTTTCTGCTATTGTTGTTGTTCTCTATCTATCTATCTATCTATCTATCTATCTATCC
>BOPN01001095.1:112500-115000 GCA_017312705.2 Penaeus japonicus
ATCAAATGATCAATATTATCATTGTTGTTTTTATCATCAGCATCATCTTTATCATCACCATTGAGAAGAATCTCCCTCCTGTACTTATCGTTTGTTTGTCTGTGTTGTGTATGTGTAAACAGACCAACAGGCATAACCACACACACAAACACACGCACAGGCACAAGCATACCCAAAACACAAGCACAAACAAACAAACAAACAAACAACCCCCTCCAGTGTCCAGTCAGGGGAATGCCGAACCTCCCACTTGAACCTTAAACCTCACTTTCCCTTCGTGAGAATGAATGAGACGATCATTCTCTCCTGAAGTCAACTCCTGAAGTTATTGTTCCGACTCGCTAGTTCGCGCTTGGGGCTATCCCGCCCCTCTTTTTGGCTTCGCGCTAATCTCCTGCTCGCTCTCTCTCTCTTTCTCTCTCTCTCTCTCTCTCTCGCTATCTATCTATCTATCTATCTTTTTCTCTCTTTCTCTCTCTCTCTCCGTCTCTCTCTCTCTCTCTCTCTCTCTCTCTCTCTCTCTCTCTCTCTCTCTCTCTCTCTCTCTCTCTCTCTCTCTCTCTCTCTCTCTCTCTCTCTCTCTCTCTCTCTCTCTCTCTCTCTCTCTCTCTCTCTCGCTCTCTCTCTCTCTCTCTCTTTCTGTTTCGTTATTTTTCTCTCTGTCTCTTTCTCTTTTTCTGACTGTTTTCTGTTTCTCTCTTTTTCTCCGTCTCTTTCTCTGACTCTCTCGAAGAAGAAGAAGAAGAAGAAGAAAAGAGATCAGAAAGAGACGTTTGTGAGTGAGTTGTGTGTGTGAGAGAGAGAGAGAGAGAGAGAGAGAGATTTCCCCCCCTTCGTCAGACTTTCTTTTCGAAAATTCGAATTCCTTCTCCACACTCCTTCTTGTCGAGCTCTTTCTAATTTCAGAGTCTCATTTCATGGCTCTTTTGTTGCATTTTTTTTATTCTAATTACGAAGACTGTCTTTTTATTTTTTATTTTTTTGATTGCTATTTCTCTGCTAGTTTTTGTTTTTTGTTTGTTTGTTTGTTTGTTTTTAGTTCTTTTATATTATCTATTATGTTTCCCTTTTGGTACTGCTACTTTACTTTTTTTCTCTCTTTATCTTTATACGTTGCTTTATCTGTTTTTACTTTCATCCCTCTTTCCTTATCAGACTCTTATCTTCGGTTTTGTTTATCTATTCATTATCTTGTTTGTATCCTGTTTTCCTGTATTTTCAATCTGATTATCTCTTTGCCTTCCTTTTATTCTAATCTTTCATTTTTCCCCTCTCGTAAATATCCCCATCTCTTCCTCTTTACAAACTCTCTTTCTTTCCCCCTCTTTCCATCTACCTTTCCCTTCTTTCTAACTTATCCATCCATCTATCTTATCCCTCTATCCCTTATCCCCCTCCCCCCGCCCTTCGCCCCCCGCCCCGCCCCCTGTCCCCCTGCCTCGCCCCCCGCCCCGCCCCCCCTTGTTGTCCATCTGCCAAGTATGACAGATCGCCATTACGTGATGAAGTACATTATCTCAAAAGTTATATAAGATTCAGGTTATCGATTAAGACGTCGAGGCTTAAGTACCATTTTGACTCGAGGGAGAAGGCGAAGGACTGTAAACACGTGATAACATCGCGTACCGAGTTCAGCCTGGAAAAATGGCGTTTTTTATTGTTCTATTTTTTCTTTCTTCTTTCTTTTTTTCCCCTTTTTTTCTCCCTCTTTTACTTGTTTCATCCTTCTTTTCCTCTTCTTTGTTATTATTCTTGTTCTTTTTTTTATTCTTGTTCTTATTATTTTTCTTCCTCCTCCTGTTACTAGTACTACCCTTATTATCATTATTATTATTATTATTATTATTATCAATCTTCTTCTCGTTGTTGTCTTACCTTATTCTCCTCGTCCTGATACTCTTTTGCTTCTTCTTTTTCCTCCTTTTCCTCATTCTCTTCCTCCTCCTACTCTTTTTCTTCTTCTTCTTCTTTATCTCCTCATCATCTTTTTCTTCTCCTACTCCTCCTTCTCCTCATAATTCTTTATATTTTCTACAACAACAAACAGTATTGATTACAACAACTACTTTGAAAATGCTAAGAAACAAAAAAATGGACGAGTATTCATCCAAGGTAACAGTGAGAGTAAAACAACCGTTCGAGTGAGAGTAACAGTAACGGTAACAACCACTTAAGTGAACGTGACAGTGACAGTGATGGTTGTGCACTGAAGGAAAACAAAGAAAAAAAAACGTAAACTAAAAGTCACTGCATCCCCCCTTTTCCTTCTCCCCCTCCTCCTCCCCCCTCCTTTTTCAACTACTAAGGATGTGTTCAGCCAGAGATCCTTCAACTTATAATCTTACTTATAATTACTTATTAGGAAAAGGAGGATCATATCAAATAAGTCAAATAACATTAAAGAATCCTCATATAACACATAATTCACATTAAATACTTATTCTACCTATCTGGCTTGAGAGGATGGGGCGAAGTAGGGGAAAGAGGGGGGAGGGGGTAG
>BOPN01001095.1:136088-138588 GCA_017312705.2 Penaeus japonicus
GGGCGGAAAAATGAGAGACAGGGACGGGAAAACCATAGAAAATACCTAAAAGAGAAAATGAAAAAATGGGGATTATAATAAAGAGAAGAGAGCAAAAGAAGCGGAGAAAAGGGGGAATGGAAAACAAAGAATAAATGATAATGGATGGCAGAGGGAGTGGCTCAAGAAAGAAAGAAAGAAAGAAAGAAAGAAGAGAGAGAGGAGAGATGAGAGAGAGGAGAGAGAGAGAGAGAGAGAGAGAGAGAGAGAGAGAGAGAGAGAGAGAGAGAGAGAGAGAGAGAGAGAGAGAGAGAGAGAGAGAGAGAGAGAGAGAGAGAGGGGAGGGGGGGAGAGGAGAGAGAGGAGAGAGAGAGAGAGAGAGGCAAGGAGAGAGAGAGAGAGAGGCAAGGAGAGAGAGAGAGAGAGGCAAGGAGAGAGAGAGAGAAGGGAGGAGAGAATAGGGGTGGGGAGGGAAGTTACGAGGGGAGGGGAAGAAAGAGGAGGGGGGAGAGTGACGTGGGAGGAGAGAAGAAAGGGGGGGATCGGCAGGGGAAGGGAGAAGGATGAGATAACAATCAGATGCGGGTAGTAACAGAGTGTGAACGAGGAACCAGCTGAGGATGGTGGGGTGGGGGGTGAGGGGGAGGGTGAGGGTGGGGGTGGGGGTGGGGGTGAGGGGTAGGGGCTGCCCCTATGGACTGCCTCTCCCTGTTGGGGAGGAAGAGGAAGAGGAAGAGGAAGAGGGAGGAAGTGGGAAAGTGTCAGATAACGAAGGGGAAAGAGAAGGAAGGAAAAAGGAAGAGGAGAAGAGAGGAAAGGAGAGGAGAGGATAGGAGAGAGGGAGAAAGGGGGGCGGGGAGAGCGTAGGCCTACATAAACATCTCACTCCTCCACTGGCAGTCAGTGGCCAGCAGCCTCCTCCATTAAATGAACACCTCTGTACAACGGCCTGTTGCTATACAACAAGCGATGCGGTCGGTACGTTAAGAGATGGGGGAGGGGGGAGGGGATGCGGGGGAGGAAGATAGGGAGGTTGGCAAGACTGGGATACTAAGAGGGGGGAGGGGGGAGGGGGGAAGAGGGAGGGGAATAAAGGGAGGATTGACATTTTTGTTTCCTGGGAAGTGTTGTGATACAGAGGGTGTTTGTCTCCCCCCCCCCACGCTCTCTAGCTCTCTCTCTGTCTCTCGGTGTCTTTCTCTCGCTCTGGCTCTCTAGTTCTCTCAATCTGAGAATTAGGTAACATAAGGAAAACACGCAAAGGCAATACCAACAAACTACTGATCATAACAATAACAATAACAATAACACATAATATAGCAGTAAAACAAAAGAACGTTAAGAGTAGGAGGAGGAGGAGGAAGGCGGGAAGAAAAACGAAAATAAATAGAGATAAACATTAAGCCGAACCAAACGCAAAAAAACAAAAACAAAACTAAAATCTTACGCGCCCATGCAGGACCTCCCCCCCCCCCCCCTCCCCCCTCCGTGACGCCTCTCCCAGCAAGAGAGGCGTCACGCAGACGGCGCTCCGCCAGTTCGCGTAACCATTCATCCATCAATCCATCCGCATCCAGTCAGCAACGCGGGCACTCCCTCGAAAGCCTTCACTGTCATCCTCATCCCTCTCTTCCTTCCTTCCTTCCTTCCTTCCTTCCTTCCTTCCTTCCTTCCTTCCTTCCTTCCTTCCTTCCTTCCTTCCTTCCTTCCTTCCTTCCCTTTTCTTACCTTCTTCATCATCCTTCTATCCATCCCTCACACCCACCCACCCATCCACCCACCCATCCACCCACCCAACCTCCCTTTCTTCCTCTTTTCCTCTAAAGAAACAAACCAACAAGCAAGAGGGATGGGGAAGGGGAGGAGGAAGAGAGGGAGGAGAGAGGGGTGGGAGGGGGGGAAGGAGGGGGACTTGTCCATGCGGCATGAGACTCGCCATGCACTCGGATTGCAGCATCTGAAGGCCAGATTTCCCGCGTCATTCACAGGCCTACCCCCGACCCCCCCTCTCCCACCCCCCTTATTTTCCCGCAACCTTCGAATTCATTCAGAAATAGTGCAAAGATAAAAAAGAAAACAAATAACAATGAGGGTGGATGGTGGGTGAGTGAGTTGACGGGAGAGGGGAAGCGAGGGGAAGAGAGAGAGAAAGGGAGAGGGGGAGGAAGGGAGGGCGGGGGAGGGGGATGGAGAGAGAAAGAGGGAAGGGGGAGGGAGAGATAGAAAGAGAGAGATAGGGGGAGGGAGGGGGAGAGAGAGAGAGGGGGAGGGAGGGAGAGAGGGAGAGAGAGAGAGGGGGGGGAGAGAGAGAGAGAGAGAGAGAGAGAGAGAGAGAGAGAGAGAGAGAGAGAGAGAGAGAGAGAGAGAGAGAGAGAGAGAAGGAGAGAGGGAAAGGCCAGACAGAGGGTGAGTGATAATAAAAAAAAAATCAAGACCAAATGGCACATAACAAGCAACTCAAAGTCGATGACACGAAGGCACGGACCACGATTCAAGAGAAGCCCAAAGCAAATAGCGAAAG
>BOPN01001095.1:143588-146088 GCA_017312705.2 Penaeus japonicus
ATATATATATATATATATATATATATATATATATATATATAATACACATACATACACACACGCACACACACAAACATGTGTATGTAGATCTTTAAAAATTTCTTCTACAGTTATCACTAACCTCTGACATTCTAATCTATCTCAACTGACCTATCCCCCCCCCCCACCTACATCGTTGGAAAACAAGGTCAGGTCACGCGGCTGTTGAGGGAGGGGGAAGGAAAAGGGGAGGAGGAGGAGAGATAGAGTGGGGTGGGGGGGAGACATACCATAAGGTGGTTTCCCTAATTTCTCTTACCCAGTCACTGAACGCCCTCCCCTCCCCCTCTTTCCTTATTTCCCCTCTCCCTTCCATCTCCATATCTCCTTTCAATACAAATCCTTTTCCCTCCATCACCCCCTTCTCTCTCCATTTCCCTTCCCTTCCCTTCTGTCTCTCTCAGTTTCTCTTTCTCCTTCTCCCTCTCCCTCTTCTTCTCCCTCAAAATAAAGTCTCCCTCCCCCTCCCCCTCTCCCTCTAATAAACTGTCAATTTTCACCTTTAAGCCGGACACTTAAGAGGCTAAATGGACCTTTTAAGTCCTTAAGAGGAGAGGGGGGAGGGGGGAGGGGGGTCATCTACAACAGGTGATGGGTGAGATAACGACAGAAAAGGCAAGCAAAAGGAAGACATGAAAGGGAGGGAGGGATGAAAGTAGTCGTCAACAAATCGGGAGGGAAAGGGCAAGGAAAGCAAGGATGGAGGGGGGAGGGGGAAGAAAGGAAGAAGGGAGAGAGAGAGAGGGAGGGAGAGGGGGGGAGGGAGGGAGGGAGGGAGGGAGGGAGGGAGGGAGGGAGAGGGAGGGAGGGAGGGAGGGAGGGAGAGAGAGAGAGAGAGAGAGAGAGAGAGAGAGAGAGAGAGAGAGAGAGAGAGAGAGAGAGAGAGAGAGAGAGAGAGAGAGAAAGAGAAATAAATAAATAAAGAAATTAAGAAAGAAAGTAAGAAAGAGAGAAAGAGAGAGAGAAAGAAAGAGAGAGAGAAAGAGAGGGGGTGTACTAAGCGTATAAAAGGTAGAAAAGGTAGAAAAAATACTACATATAAAATGCATCAATTCCTCCCGTGTAATTCTCCAGGAACTTGCGTTCAGTAAACCTCGGCGCTAAACAAAAGCATACCATTATTTATCTAGAAACACCTGCGCTCAAGAAATTTGACACTTATATTCACGCTGTTGCTGTTTTCAAGAGCAGCAGCTGTCCATGTCGCTATGACGTCATGACCATCACTTTTTTTTTTCTTATTCTCTTTCTGCTTTCTCTGTTTCGCGCATGTTTTCTTCCTTCCTTCGCGACTCGCCGTCTCACCTTGGCCATGTCTCGGCTAGGCTGGCGGCCACCTTAAGGATCCTTCCTTCCATCCTTCCTTCCTTTCTTTCTCCTTATTCCTCCCTCCTCCCTCCTCCCTCCTCCCTCCTCCTCCTCCCCCCTCCTCCTCCTCCTCCTCCTCCTCCTCCTCCTCCTCCTCCTCCTCCTCCTCCTCCTTCCTCCTTCCTCCTTCCTCCTTCCTCCTTCCTCCTCCTCCTTCCTCCTCCTCCTTCCTCCTCCTCCTTCCTCCTCCTCCTTCCTCCTCCTCCTTCCTCCTCCTTCCTCCCTCCTTGTTGTTTTCGTTCTCGTTCTCGTTCTCCTTTTTTTCTTTTCTTTGTCATTTTCCTCTTCCACCACCCTCCCTCTACTTCACCTTCTCCCTTTCCCTTTTCCCGTTCCTATTCTTCTCCACCTTCCCACTCCAATTCCTTCATCCTCTTCTTCCCTCCCTCATCTCTTCCCTTTCCTTTACCTCGTTTTCCTCTGCCCTTCACCCTGCCCTTTCCGTTCCTTTCTCGTCCTCTCGATCATTTCCACAATTCTTCCTGTGACAAAAGGGGGAAAGGGAAAAAGGACGATCCATACCCCCAATTGCGACCTCACGGGCGCGTCGTCCCCTCGGCAGACATACAGACAGTGAGACTCATACCTCTGATGTCTCCCCTCTGGGTAACCCGGGCGACATCACCTGCGATGACTCACCTGCAACAAAATAAAGAAAAAAAACGTTAGTCATACAGAAAGCAAAAATCCTGATAAAAATATGCGAACGAACGGTAAGTAGCATTGGATTTATGGGATACAACACATGAGAATTTCCAATACACACATAGGTGCGCACATTGAGGTTAGACAGACATAGGCACACGCCCTAAACAGACAAACCCAAGCACCCACCCACGCACGCACACGCCTTAACAGATCACCCCCACACACCTACTCCTATCCCCCCTCCTCCAGCCCATACCTCCATCCGTCCTACCTACCCACTCGCCCACCCATCCGCCCACCTACCTAACCCCTCGACCACCCACCCATCTCCCTCTTATCGGTCCCGGCCATTACACTCTGAGATTAGGCATCAATATTTGGCATACATTAAAGCCCAAGCCAATAAGTCACAGACCCAAGTACAACACGCGCCCTAAGTGCATTC
>BOPN01001095.1:148588-151088 GCA_017312705.2 Penaeus japonicus
CCAACTTCATCACAAACATCACTGCTACGCATACCCTCCCTCTTCCCACACCCCTCCTCCTCCTTCCCCCACCCCTTCCCCTCTCCTCCCTTCCTGTCGCTAAGCCTTCCGGAAGTGTACCACCCTGTGCGGGGAGGGGGAAGGGGGAGGGGGAAGGGGGAGGGGGGAGGGGGAGGAGGGGGGATGCGGTCGTAGTCACCGTCGATACCAAGAACCTTTCCACGTAAACAAGAAAAAAAAAAAAAAAAAAAAAAAAAAAAAAAAAAAAAAAAAAAAAAACCGTCACTGCTCTTTTTCATCATGAACAAACCATACTGTGGGCCTCCCCCCTCTTCCCCTTCCCTCACTCCCTTTCCCCTCGCCATCCCCCCATCCTCACCTCCTTCCTTTCCCCCCTTCCCCTTCCTCGCCTTCCTTCCTCTCCCTCCTTCCCTTCTCTCTACCCTCTCGCCATCCCCCCTCCAACCCCGTCGCATATCCCACAGAGTTCCCGCGTTTCTTTGCATCCAGCTTCCCCTCCCTCCACCTTCTGGCGAGGGACATGAACCAGACGACCTTTGATCGCTGGGCAAATAAAGTGTCTATCAGGGACGCGCCGAATTTGCTTTTCTAATCTATTCCATTGTTATTTTTTCTCACTCCATCCTCGCTTCTCGTGCGCACTCGGCGAGAGAGAGAGAGAGAGAGAGAGAGAGAGAGAGAGAGAGAGAGAGAGAGAGAGAGAGAGAGAGAGAGAGAGAGAGAGAGAGAGAGAGAGAGAGAGAGAGGGGGGAGGGAGGGAGGGAGGGAGGGAGGGAGGGAGGGAGAGGGAGAGGGAGAGGGAGAGGGAGAGGGAGAGGGAGAGGGAGAGGGAGAGGGAGAGGGAGAGGGAGAGAGAGAGAGAGAGGGGGGAGGGAAGGAGGGGAGGAGGAGGAGGAGGAGGAGGAGGATGGAAGAGGGAGGGAGGAGGAGGAGGAGGAGGAGGAGGAGGAGGAGGAGGAGGAGGAGGAGGAGGAGGAGGGAGGAGAAGGGAGGAGGGAGGGAGGAGGAGTAGGATGGAAGAGAGAAGAGGGTGATAGAAGAGAGAGGAGGAGGATAGAAGAGAGGAGGAGGAGGATAGAAGAGAGGAGGAAAAGGAGGAAGGAGAAGAGAGGAGGAAAAGGAGGAAGGAGAAGGAAGGAGGGAGGAGGAAGGAAGGACGAAGGAAGGACGAGGGAGAGAGGAAGGGAGAGGAGGAATGAGAGCGGGAGGGAGAAAGGAAGGGAGAGAAGGGAGAAAGAGAGGGAGATAAGGAGGGGAAGAGGATATGCAAGTTACAGATCAAACTGATAAAAAAAAAAAGAAAAAAAAAAAAAAAAAAAAAAAAAAAAAAAAAAAAAAAAAAAAAAAAAAAAAAAAAAAAAAAAACAACAACATCGAAATCCATACTTTGAGTTTGGAAGAAGCTATAAATTTATACGCATGATAATTGGTAATCAAATCATACAAATAAATAAATAAATACACCAAGTAAATTAGACAAATTGATTAACTGATCGAACATTCTCTTTCAAATAAGTATACCGCAGATTAAAAAAAATAATAATAATCTAAATCATGCCCAATTGAATATGCAATAGAGCATAAACACCCCCCCCCCCCCAAAAAAAAAAAAAAAAAAAAAAAAAGCCCTCTCGAAGAACAACAACAACAACAGCGGCAAGCATGCAGCTCATGCAACGCGAGCAAGCAACAGCGGATTGATTTTTGCCGCTCGGACGACACGGAAAACGGGAAACCGAACCTGCCTGGAGGCTAGCCCCGAGAAACCCCTTAATTGCACGTAGAAGAAACGGCGCGAGTCATCTCCCCCCATCCCCTATCTCCCTTCCCCGCCCTCCATCCCCTATCCCTATCCCTATCCTCCATCCCCTCTCCCTATTCCCATCCTCCATCTCCCGTCCCCCATGTCCCATCCCCCATCCCCTACCCGTAAAAACAGAAATAAAAGAAAGATAAAAAAAGTCAATAATCCCAAGGCAAACCAAGGAAGACAACAACAGCAGCCATAATGAGAGCAACAACAATATCCAATAATAACAGCTACAACGAAGAGCGTGATGCTGACCTTGGAAACTCAGCTGTGTGATGGACTCGAGGGAGGGAGGGGAGGGGAGAGGGGGAGGGAGAGGGGGAGGAGAGGGAGGGGAGAGGAGAGGAGAGAGTAGGGAGAGGAGAGAATAGGGAGAGGAGAGAATAGAGAGAGGAGAGGAGAGGGGGAGGAGAGGAGAGGGGGAGGGAGGGAGGGGAGAGGAGAATAGGGAGAGGTGGAGGAGAGGGGGAGAAGAGGGGGAGGAGAGGAGGGACGAGGGGTGAGAGGAAAAGAGTAGGAAGAAGCGACGGGGAGTAAGAGTAGGAGGGAAGGAAGGGAGTGAGCTGAGAGGAGGGATAGAAAGGTAGAAAAAGGAATATAACGGAGGAGGCAGGGAGGAAGGAGAGAAGGAAGAAGGAAGAAGGAGAAGAAGAAAAAGAAGGAAGGCAA
>BOPN01001095.1:156088-171088 GCA_017312705.2 Penaeus japonicus
GCGCGGGCAACCAAGGCCTCGACGGAGGGAACGCCAATTAGCCAGATCTTAGACCTCCACACCGGTAAACACCCAACACCCAACCCCTAACCCCACACGCCAACGCCCCCGCCCTCCCCCCACCCCTCTATCCCTTCTCCTCCCCAACCAAATCTCCCTCCTCCTTCGACCCTCTTCTACCCCCCCTACCCCTGCCCAATGCCCTCCTCCCCCATTTCACTCCCCCTCCTCTCTCCTCTCCCTCGATACCCACTCTTACTTCAAGCTACACTAAACAAGCAGACGTCGTTGTAGCGCCGGTTTTATCCCCTCCAAACTCCCCTCTGTGACTCACTCACTCCCCGCCCCCACCCCACGCGTGTGCGTCCCTCTTCCCTCTTCCCTCCCTCCTCCCTCTCTCCCATTCCCCTCGTCCTCCACTCTCTTCGTCCACCCTCCATCTCTCTCACCCTCCCTTTCCCTATCTCCTTAGGTCCTTCCCTTCCACCCCCACACCCTCCCTCACTTTCATCCTTCCACCTTTTCCTACTTCCACCCTCCCTCATTCCCTCTCGGTTCGTCCCTCTACCCTCTCCATCCACGACGCAGCCACAGGCAACGTATTCCTGCTTCAGAATAATTTCTCCTCGCCGATGCTAACGTGGCCGAGGGGAGAAAGAGGGCAGGGAGAGGAGGGAAACAAGAGGGTAAGGATAAAGAGAGGGAGAGGGAGAGGGAGAGTTAAGAGATAGGGAAGAAGGGAGAGGGAAAGGGGGGGAGAGAGATGGAGGGGGAGGGGGAGGGGGAGGGGGAAGGGTAAAGAGAGAGAAAGAAAGAAAGAGAGAGAGAGAGAGAGAGAGAGAGAGAGAATGGGGGGAGGGAGGGAGGAAAGGAGGGGGGGAGGGGGAGGGGGAGGGAGGGAGAGAATGAGAGAGAATGAGAGAATGAGAGAGAATGAGAGAATGAGAGAGAAAGAGAGAAAGAGAGAAAGAGAGAGAGAGAGAGAGGACATATCCCACACTGACAGCTGACACCAGTGAGTCATCCTTCTACTGCTGACATTCCTTCACAGGGGGAGGGAAAGGGAGGGAAAGGGAGGGCAAGAGATGGGCTTCCAGTGGAAGGGAGAGGGGGGGGAGTGAGAAGGGAGGGAGGGGAAGGAACCAGGAATGGGATACACCAACAAATTTAAACCCCGCTTCATTTAAAGCACAAAGTCCTATCCTACAAGCGTCAAATCTCGCTTTTCGTGCCCTCGCTCACGCAAGCATCCCTCTAACCAACTTAAATACAATAAGAACCGAACTACACGCCACACAACGGGATTTTCGGCCTTTGAGGAAATCGGGAGTCTCTTTCCATGGCCGGCTCTGTCTTGGCCTCCGTGCAAGCCCGTCCGACATTGCACGGCGTGACGGACTTTACCTGCGCTTGCGCTGCCAATGCACGCGGCTAACGGTCAGCCCAAAGGCATCGCGGCTGCCGGTGCGCAACATTCCGTCGCTTACTCACTCACGCAAAAATGTTGGCGATACAATACGGTATAAGCTTGTTATTCTCAATTTTATACACTTTGTTATATCGCATATGCAGGTCAAAAGCTACACAAAAGCTTGCAACATTCAAGAAATATCTCAAACAAAACGGGAAATACCATAAGCCCGTTGCACACGCCTTAGAATCATCATAACTTCCCGGTCAAAGACAAGGCATCTGCTGTGTTGCGTAAATTTTTTATATAAACTTGATATCTAAATCATAATTATGATAATATCTATCATTACTATTATTGTTATCATAATTATCATTTTTAGTAAATAACTATAATAAAAAAAATAATAACAGTAATAATAGCTAGTGACTGCACTTACAAGGAGCCGTTGTGCCAAGTAGAGCCGAGTCACACAATCTCACCTGCAATGAAAGAAAAGAACAGTGTTTAATTCTTCATCAATTGTTCAATAAGGAAAACATACAGGAAGATAATTCCCATATGATCTCCGTTTCACATCGATTATTAAGTATACAAAATACATAAAAATACAAATGCACCCGACTGTCTGCTTGAAAGATACATGACCACAGTGACTACAGAAACACACCACCTGGCGACGTGGTGACTAGTGGAGTACCTCAAGGATCAGGCTTGGCACCGAGTATGTTTTTTTTTTGTTTTGTTTTTCCATCAATGATTTGGGGTTGAACATGGGTAATAATCGATCCCTATACCAATACAAGTCAGGAAACTTGAAATAGTCGTAGGTGGAAGTTAAAACCCAAAATGGACACAAAGCACAAGATAAGACATCTATAAGGTCTAATCTTGAGTGCGCTCCAAGGGTATGGAGCTTGCAGTTAAAAAAATGAAGACAAATTGGAAAGAATTAAAAGTGCAGAGGATGGGCGCCACCGCTACCTGATATGAGCTACGAAGGCAGATAATTTCATCAGTCACAGTAAAAAAGTTTCCAAACTGAACATTTAAAGCACGGAACCTCCCTTTATATAACGCTTGTGAGTGCCAGAAACGTGTATCAACTTAAAGTTATACGATAATTTAAACATTGCAGACTGGACACCCTTAGTTAAGTTCTCTCTCCCGTGTTGAAAAGAAAACACAAACACAAACACACACACGGAGGGGGGGGGGGGGAGGAGGGGGAGGGAGAGAAATTTAAAAAATAAATTCATAATAATTTATTCCATTAATTACAATGGTTATTCTAGTAACGTGTAGAGTATTTGCATTGTATAATAACATAGTATTAACACAGTCAATATAAAGTACATGTATGGCCAATATAGACAACATACTAACATTACAAGTGACTGAAATACCGTGTTTGGCTTGATGTTCAAGCGCATGATGTCAGTTGGTAATTTAAATGTTCTCTCAATTTTATTTTAAATGTATTTAGGTTAAAAATATTTCTTAAGATGTTGTGGCCGATGGTTCCAGATCATTGGTCCTCGAATTTGAATATTTCTTGTCCCTGTTTTCGTATTTGATCTTTTGACATATAGAGATGTTTTTTGTCTTGTTTTGACTCCTGTTAAACTGGCTATTGTTTCTGTAGGTTAAAGCCAATGTGGATAATTTCCTTGTGTAATTTTGTGGATTAGTGTACTTGTCATAATTGTATTTTTGTTGGATTTTTAACCATTTTAGTTTATGTGTGGTGTTATGTGGTCGAATTTGTATACATTTCCTATTGCTACTCTTGCAGCAAAATTTTGTAGTTTTTTTTTTTTTTTGTATTTGTATTTTGTTTGTTGAACCCCAGATGTTGAGGCAGTAGTTAATGATACTGAGGGCTAGTGTTTGCACGACAGTGATTCTGGTTTCTGTAGGGATTTTGTCTTTTATGTGATTTAGGTATATCAAGGTACCCATTACCTTCCTGTAAATGTAGTCAATATGTGTTTCAAAAGTTATGTGTCTGTCTATGTATACTCCTAGATTTTGACTGAGGTTCTTTGTTTAATGTAGCAACCTCCGAATTTTATAGTTGTATCTATGGGGATTTTGGCAATGTTTTGGCGGCTGCCTGTGAAAATGAATTGTGTTTTCTGTGGATTCAGTTTCGTGAGAATGAAGAGAGAGAGAGAGAGAGAGAGAGAGAGAGAGAGAGAAAGAGAGAGAGAGAGAGAGAGAGAGAGAGAGAGAGAGAGAGAGAGAGAGAAAGAGAGAGAGAGAGAGAGAAAGAAAGAGAGAAAGAGAGAAAGAGAGGTTTCTCCTCTTTCTCACCTCTTCCTTTCCATCCTTCGGTCCTCCTGCGTCTGGCCTCCTCTCCTTCATCCTCTAGCCTTCCGTTTCCTCCCTTCCCTCTTCTACTCCTGCCTTTCCTACTCCCTTCCCATCAATCCCATCATCCCCTTTATTCTCTTTGATTTAAGTCTTACGCAAGCAAGGTCAAGGTCGCCTCGAAGCACAAGCACAGGCGCTCAGGTGGCTCTTTAGAGAGCTCCTTCTCTCCCTATCTCTCTCTCTTTCTATCCCCTTTTCCTTCCAGCCACCCACCCCTCTCAACCTTTCCCCTTCCCCTTCCCATTTCTTTCTTTCTTTCTTTCTCTCTCTCTCTCTCTCTCTCTCTCTCTCTCTCTCTCTCTCTCTCTCTCTCTCTCTCTCTCTCTTTCTCTCTCTCTCTCTCTCTCTCTCTCTAATTGATCGCCCGTCTGTTCTATCTGTGTGTGGGAATAAGAGTGTATGGCAACCCTTGGCACTACTTAGCATGCGGTTGGTACATGATACTACGAGCAGACGAGCGCCTCCAAAGCATGGCATGCAGTGGCCAACGCTACAGCATACGTGGGAACATACTGATGTAACTAAAGAAATGGGGCGCACGCACGCACGCACGAACACAAACGTTTATACGATACATACATACGGCCGTTGTGTATGATACATACCACATCGGTATATCATATACATACACATATAAAAACAAATAGACGAGCAGACAGAATTACGCACATGAATCATATCTACATAGGCAAAATTACTTGTGTATACATCATCTAAACATAAGCATACTTGCACACACACACACACACACACACACACACACACACATATCACCCATGTACACCAGTAAGTATACCCACCACATATAAGCACTAATACACGCACACACACGCGAGCAAAATCCCAGAGCCCGGCATGGGAGCTCACTCTGAATCGGGCGTCAACAACCGTCCTCTCAGAACCGAGCAAAATCCCGCGGAGCTTCCATGTAAACAGGATCGGCTGAGGGCGGCCGCACTCCCGCCCGTCGCCCGATTCGAGGAACGTACTCGCTGCTCCTATGCACACGCACGCACGCACACACACACACGAGGCATGCATGGCGGTCACTCATACATACATACATGGGCACATTTTCCATTAAAATACTTGAAGTTTGCTTGTGCGCACATGCATAAGCAAACATACACACACACACAATATATATATATATATATATATATATATATATATATATATATATATATATATATATATATATATATATTATGTACAGCATGTATAGATACAGGCAGACACAGACATAGATAGATACACATACACATACACATACACACACACACACATATATATATACATATATACACATACACATATATATACACATACACATACACAAACACAAACACACACATACACAAACACTCTAATGGTGAAGGACAATCCGCTAGACGAGTGGTTCCGTTGTCATGGTAACGCAGTCTTCTATGAACTTGAACCCCGGCACTCCTCCCTCTCCCAGAACCTACATCCGTTTTCAACCTCTCATAATCTGAATATATAAGAACGCTATATAAAATCCTAGCATCGGCCATCATACAAGGACACCAATAATGGCAATGCTTCTAACGTCAAAAGCAATCATCAACCAGGGACGGAAAGCTTAAACAAAATGAATGTTTAAAAAATAAATAAATAAATAACACGAAATACAACAGAACAAACAAACAAAAGAAACGGAAGATGATAACGTCCCACGATGACAACAAAAGCAACAAAAAGGTTACGGCAACATCGCCATCAACCAAGAAATCGTGAAACATGTTCAACATCTGTTACCGCTTTCACTTACAAGGGATCCTTTTCAGAATCCCACTCAAGAAGTACAACAGCAGCAATGACATCAACAGCCACAACGGCAGCAATATCAACAACAAAAACAACGACAATTACAACAAAAATTGCAGCAGCAGAACCAGTGGCTAATCTTTCGTACCAAAGCCCCGATCGCTCGAGAGAGAGAGAGAGAGAGAGAGAGAGAGAGAGAGAGAGAGAGAGAGAGAGAGAGAGAGAGAGAGAGAGAGAGAGAGAGAGAGAGAGAGAGAGAGAGAGAGAGAGAGACCGCGAGGGAAACCTCGGCTGACTTCAGACTGAAATGGCCGAGGATTGGCGTCTAAAATGACTGAGGGACATGAGTGGACATATGGTTCATGACTAAATTAATGACTTAGTTGACTGGTGACTGATGCTTCCGGTAGCGACAGCAAGCAACCACCTTCGTGTCCCTTCCCAGGTCGTCCCCGTCCGAGGTCGCTGCCCTTGGGATTCGTTTTAGCATCCCTCTGGCCGTTGCTCTGACCTGAGGTCGTCGCCCTCCAGAGTCACTGGCCTTCAACAGCTCCTCTTCTCCTCACTTTTCGTCTCTCCTTCCCTCCCACTTTAAGGAGACAAATAGAAAAGAAGTGAAAAAAAAAAACTTGCAACAAGGGGAAAGCCGAAGCATGTTTTTCGGCTTCAGCTCGCCCCACTTCACCCACCCCCACCCCCACCCCCACCCCCCCAACCCCCTTTTATCTCTCGCGATACGAAGATGACCGAAAGTTTCGCTCACCCTTGGAACTGCAACGCGATCCTTATTAAAACTTTTAATTCCAAACTGGGCCAAAGAAAAGAGGCAGATCACTGATTTCATTGGAAGAGAGAGAGAGTGAAAAAAAATACATACATACATATATATATATATATATATATATATATATATATATATATATATATATATATATATAAACCAAAGATCATATCCTTTCATCTGTTATGTTCTGTATTCTTGTTTATACTTCGCTTTATCTTACTTACTTTATCGCTTTCGCTCTCTATCCCTCTTTTCTAATGGCAAAAACCTCTCGTCCACCCCCCACGATTCCTCTTTCTTTCAAATCCCGCCAGAAAGTAAATAAAAGAATCTATATATATATTAATTCTTTTCTTCCCCTTATTTAATATTCTTTTCCCTCTTAATCCCCATTTTTCCTATTTCTAATTTATTACCTCCTCTCTTTATTTCACATTTTTCCTATTTCTAATTCATTACCTCCTCTCTTTATTTCACATTTTTCCTATTTCTAATTCATTACCTCCTCTCTTTATTTCACATTTTTCCTATTTCTAATTCATTACCTCCTCTCTTTATTTCACATTTTTCCTATTTCTAATTCATTACCTCCTCTCTTTATTTCACATTTTTCCTATTTCTAATTCATTACCTCCTCTCTTTATTTCACATTTTTCCCATTTCTAATTCATTACCTCCTCTCTTTATTTCACATTTTTTCCTATTTCTAATTCATTACCTCCTCTCTTTATTTCACATTTTTTCCTATTTCTAATTCATTACCTCCTCTCTTTATTTCACATTTTTCCTATTTCTAATTCATTACCCCTCTCTTTATTTCACATTTTTCCTATTTCTAATTCATTACCTCCTCTCTTTATTTCACATTTTTCCCCATTTCTAATTCATTACCTCCTCTCTTTATTTCACCTTTTACCTATTTCTAATTCATTACCTCCTCTCTTTATTTCACATTTTTCCCATTTCTAATTCATTACCTCCTCTCTTTATTTCAGCTTCTCTTCCTCTTCCTCATCCTCTAATCCCTCTCTGCCCTCCCCCGCTAATCTCCCCCCCTAGGGTCTCCTCCTATGGCTACAGCCTAACCGGAAACCAATCTCCAATCAAGGCAAAGGAAAGACTACTGATTAGCTATTCGAAATCGATTATTCATCATCGTCTGTTTCCTAGAGCCATTTTTTTTTTCTAAATTTCTTTTTCCAACGAGCAAAAGAGGATTAGGATTAGGATGAGGATGAGGATGAGGATGAGGAGGAAGAGGAGGAGAATGAGGAGGAAGAAGGGGGGGGAGGATGAGGATGAGGAGGAGGAGGAAGAAGGGGGGGGAGGATGAGGATGAGGAGGAGGAGAATGAGGAGGAGGAGGAAGAGGAGGAGAATGAGGAGGATCAGAAAAAAGGAGCAGGAAGGAGAATAATAAGAGAGAAGGAGGTAGAAGGAAAATTAATAATAATAATCAGGAAGAGGAAGAAGAAATGAAAATAATAAAAATGGAATAATGAAAAAGAATAACGAGAATAAAGAAGAGGAGTATCAGAAAGGAAAAAGAAGAAAAGAGAAGACGGGGCATAGTGTTCAAAGAGTCCCGCGTTCCTACCTTTTAACATATATTCATATACAGTTGCCTATACAGGGAAGAATATGACACTCGTTTGGGTGAATGAGGAAGGGGGAGAGGGAGGAGGAGGAAGGGGGGGGAGAGGGAGGAGGAGGAAGGGGGAGAGGGAGGAGGAGGAAGGGGAAGAGGGAGAGGGAGGAGGAAAGGAGGAGGCAGGAGGTAAGAGGAAGGGGGGAGAGGGGAGAGGAGGTAGAGGGAGAGTGGAAAGGGGAAGAGGAGGAGGTGGGAGAGAAAAAGGGAGGAGGAGATAGGGGGGGGGGAGGGGAGAAGACCGAAAATAGAGACGAGGATATAGGGCAGAGGGGGGGGGAGAGAGAGGGAGAGAGAGAGAGAGAGAGAGAGAGAGAGAGAGAGAGAGAGAGAGAGAGAGAGAGAGAGAGAGAGAGAGAGAGAGAGAGAGAGAGAGAGAGAGCAGAAAGAGAGAGAGAGAGAGAGAGAGAGAGAGAGAGAGAAAGAGAGAGAGAGAGAGAGAGAGAGCGAAAGAGAGAGAGAGAGAGAGAGAGAGAGAGAGAGAGAGAGAGAGAGAGAGAGAGAGAGAGAGAGAGAGAGAGAGCGAGAGAGAGAGAGAGAGAAAGAGAGAGAGAGAAAGAGAGAGAGAGAGAGAGAGAGAGAGAGCGAAAGAGAGAGAGAGAGAGAGAGAACCAAAAGAAAGGGAAGAGTAGTAGTAATCCAAGAAAAGTAAAAAGGACCTATAGGAATGGAAGGGGGTGGGGGGAGGTGGAGGCTTAGAAAGCGGGAAGGCGTCGGGGGGGGGGGGGATAAGGGGGATGGTTCTTGGTCCTTCCTATACTTTTATTAAAATCCCGATCCAAATAGACATTAGAGGAGAGCTCAGCGCGCGTACTGGTATCAAGGCTCTACTGGGCGGACACCCTCGCGCGCCCGCTCTCCCGCCTCCTCTTCTCTTCTCTTCTCTTCTCTTCTCCTCTCTTCTCCTCTCCTCTCTCTCTTTCTCATCTATATTCTTCTTCCTCTTTCGCGTCTCTTCCCTTCGTTATATTTCTCGTCTCTACACTTCTTACTCCTTCTCTTCTCTTCTCTTCTCTTCTCTTCTCTTCTCTTCTCTTCCCTTTCTCTCTTGTATTCACAGATACAACTAAACGACGGCGTGACGAAAGGAGAAGGGAGTGAAGGGAGTGAAGGGAGTGAAGGGAGTTGAAGGAAGAAGAAAACGGGAGGAAGGGAGAGAGGGGTGGGGTGGGGGTGGGGGAGTGATGGGAAAGAAGAGAGGGGGGAGAGAAAGAAGAAGGCGATGGCAGAGGTAGGACGAAAAGGGAAAGATGGGTAGGGAGGAGGAGGACGAGAGGATGAGCAAGGGGAGGAGGAAGAGGAGGGAGGGAAGAGGAGGAGGAGGAGGCAGAGGTAGGCGGGAGAGGGGGAGAAGAGGAGGAGGCAGAGGTAGGCGGGAGAGGGGGAGAGGAGGAGGAGGCAGAGGTAGGCGGGAGAGGGGAAGAGGAGGAGGAGGAGGCAGAGGTAGGCGGGAGAGGGGAAGAGGAGGAGGAGGAGGCAGAGGTAGGCGGGAGAGGGGAAGAGGAGGAGGAGGAGGCAGAGGTAGGCAGGAGAGGGGAAGAGGAGGAGGAGGAGGAGGTAGGCGAGAGAGGGGAGGAGGAGAAAGACGGTAAGGGGTAGGAAGGAAGATAAAGAAATAATCCCGACGTATTGCCCCGTAATGCCGTTAATTACAAGGTCTTCATTAGCGTCCCAGTCGCCATGTTAACCCGACGCTCTCCGCCGCCGCCGCCTCCTTCTCCACCGCCGCCGCCGCCGCCATTAGCGCTCGGCCTCGGTTGTGGCGCGCTCTCCTCTTGCTCACATCTCTTGTTCCTCTTTCGAATTACCCCTGTTCTTTACTTTACTTATCCCTCTCCTTATCCTTCCTCTCCTCGTTCTCCTCCACTCGCCTCCGTCCCACGTCTGGCTCTCAATTCTTTGTTTTTCCCGCGCCTGTTCCTTCCATCCTAGTTGTTCTGCCTGGCATTCCCTTCCTTCCATTTCTTGTTCTGCTATTTGTTCTTCGCTCTTCCCACCTGTTCATCCTTCTTGTTCGCTCCCGGTTCTCCCTTGCCTTTCACTTTTTCTGCTTCTTCCTAGTTATTTCTTCATCTCTTCTTTATTTCCGAGATTAAAAACCCAATAATAAAGATTCCCTCCCTAACTCTCAATTTCAGTAAATATCCTACTTAGTTTATTGCATTATTTGTATGCATTACGAAGCCCATCTCTGCCATATATGGATGCCAAGTGCAGCCGGAGAGACGTGTCACGCTGCCCAATGACGTCATATTCCTCAAGAATGGACAGCCAATCAGGAGTACTCTCTTTCTTCCTCGGTCAGATTAGATGATTTAAAAGAGTCCCGGACGCTGTAAATCCATGAGCGAGACCAAAAGAGAAACCACGAGAGTAAAAGAATAAAAAAGAGAGGAGAGGAGAGGAGAGGAGAAGGAGAAAATACGCGACCGCTCATCCAATATCCGAATTTCGAGTCGACTTTCTTTGAATCCGAATTTTTCGTGGATTATCGGAACCCTTATTTCTCGTGATATTCCCCACGACGTTCTTGCGCCGTTTTCCTTCCCGATCGCTGCCCATTGTCCTGGTTGGTCTTCGCTCTTGCACTTACTGTTTTTACTGTCAATTCTCCTTTCCTTTTCTTTTCTCTTTGTCAATTCTCCTTTCCTTTTCTTTTCTCTTTGTCAATTCTCCCCTTCCTTTTATATTGCGTCTCTCTACCAACATGAGGGAATAAATAGGAAGGGAAGAAAGGGACGGAGGTAAAAAAAAAGTGAATGTGAAAGAGGAGTCAGAGGATCGGTAGAAGAGAAAATATGGAAGATATGAATAAAACGCATGTAACCCCCACCCCCACCCCTCTCCCCCCAGACCCGTTCAGGGAATCCGAAGCGACATGAGAGCACGAAGGTCACGTGATGTGGCGCGCGTCGCCAGAGTCACGCCAACACCTGAGCGGCGGCGGCGCTGAAGGGGGGGGGGGGGCGAGGGGGAAATGGGGAAAGGAGGAATAGGGGGAGGGGCTTCGTCACGTGTTTTTCCTACAATGCCTCTCGGAAGAAGGGGGGTGTGGGGAGCTACTCAGGGGCTGCGAGAGGCACTGGCAATTTTTCCCCTTCTCATCTCATCCCCTTCCCCGCTCCTTCCCTTCTCTCCTTGTCTGCTTGTCTGTCTGTGTCTGGACGTCTGACTCTAGTCTGTCTCTACCTTTCTTTCTTTCTTTCTCAAATCGATCTTCCAATATTTTACAATTTGTCTATTATCCCCGGTCCTTCTCTTAATGCCCTTTCTTCTGTTACCTCTCTCTCTCTCTCTCTCCGAGCGCGCGCGCGCGCGCGCGAGTGTGTGTGTGTGTGTGTGTATGTGTGTGTGTGTGTGTGTGTATATGTGCGCGCGCGCGCGTGTGTTTTTAAATTATACATAGTCATCAAACGTCACGTGGAGGAAAAGGAGAAAATAAGAGAGGGCACGAAAGAAGGGGAAACCAGAAAAAAAGGGTGAGGTATAATAAGAAAAGAGAAAAAAGAGAAAGGAGGAGGAGAAAAGAAAAGAAGAGAACGATAAAAAAGAAAGAGAGAGGTGTCTTACGAAGCAGGCAAGACATGTCAAGCGCACACTTACAGCGAACAAATTCCCGCGACTGACTTTGATTATGCTTGTCTTCGCTTTTTGCCCCTCCTCCTCTTCGGAAGACGGATGAGGGAGAAGAAGAGTGGAAGACAAGAACTAGATGGAACGCCGACCAGGATGATGATTGATGACGCTGCTGTTATAAAAGGGAAGAAGAAGAGGACGAGGAGGAGGACGAGCAAGACGAGGAGAAGGAGGTAAGAGGAGGTGGTAAGAAGAGGAGGAGGAGGAGGAGAAGGAGGAGGAGGAGGAGGAGGAGGAGGAAGAGGAAGAGGAGGAGGAGGAGGGAGGACGAAGAGGTGGTGATGGAAGGGGGAGGGGAGATGAGAAGAAAAGAAGACGAGGAAGAACAAAAAGGAAGAAGAAAAAAATAAAAATAAAAATGACGTAGCCCGTAATGAGAAAAAAACAAAAACAAGCAACAAATAACCGAGAGGCAAATATACAAGCAAAACAACAAAAGTGAAGGCCAAAGCAGACCGAATTAGAAGCTCTGCGAGACCAGGTCACCGATGCCCCTGACTCACGCCCGTCTGGCCCGCACGCACGCCCATCCGCCCACTCATGCTGCATGAGGCGATTTGGGTTTTGTTTCTGTATCTTTACTTTCGTTCTTTTGCCTTGTAAGTGGAAGAGACCGCCCCTCTCTCCGTTTCTCCTTCTCTCTCTTTCTCTCTTCCTCCCTCCCTCCCTCCCTCCCTCTCTTCCTTCCTTCCTTCCTTCCTTCCTTCCTTCCTTCCTTCCTTCCTTCCTTCCTTCCTTCCTTCCTTCCTTCCTTCCTTCCTTCCTTCCTCCCTCTCTTCCTTCCACCCTCCCTCCCTCCTTCTCTCTTCCTCTCTCCTTTTCCCTCTCTTCCTCCCTCTCTCCTTCTCTCTCTCTTCCTCCCTCCTTCTCTCTTCCTCCCTCCATCTCTTCCTTCCACCCTCCCTCCCTCTCTCTTCCTCCCTCCTTCCTTCTCTCTTCCTCTCTCTCTTCCTCCCTCCCTCCTTCTCTCTCCCTTCCTCCTTCTCTCTCTCTTCCTCCCTCCTTCTCTCTCCCTTCCTCCTTCTCTCTCCCTTCCTCCTTCTTTCTCTCTTCTTTCCTTCCTTCCTTCCTTCCTTCCTTCCTTCCTTCCTTCCTCCCTCTCTTCCTTCCACCCTCCCTCCCTCCTTCTCTCTTCCTCTCTCCTTTTCCCTCTCTTCTTTTCTCTCTCTTCCCTCCCTCCCTTCCTTCCTTCCTCCCTCCCTCTCTTCCTTCCACCCTCCCTCCCTCTCTCTTCCTCCCTCCTTCTCTCTTCCTCTCTCCTTCTCTCTCTCTCTTCCTCCCTCCCTCCCTCTCTCTTCCTTCCACCCTCCCTCCCTCTCTCTTCCTTCCACCCTCCCTCCTCCTCCCTTCCTCCTTCTCCCTTCCTCCCTCCTTCTCTCACCCTCCATCCATTCATCCCTCTCGTAACAATTTCCTTACATCGTGTCCCTCTCCCCTCCCCAGTCCCCCTCCAAACCTGCCAAACCTTCACCTCTGCCCTCCGCTCACCCGGCGGAGCGTCTCGTCTTGCCATACGCACGATTTAACTCATCTTCCCCCCCCCCCCTCCCCTTCCCCCCTACACTCTCCCTCTCTCTCCCTATCATTTTCTTTTCCTTTCTCCCCGGCATCTTCTCTCGCCCTTTCACCTTTTTTTTTTTTCTCAATTACTCTATATATGGTGTGCGTATATAACTTACACGCACATGATGGCGAACACATATGCAGATAAACAGACACAGGTACATAAATTGCACTCTCTCAGACACGCACATACTAATAAACAGAAACAGGAACAGTGACAGACAGACAGACAGACTGACACACACACACACACACATACACACGCACGCACACAGACGTCTGGGCGCCGCCAGTGCCGCGGTGCCAGACACTACTTGGCACTCTCGGGAGTCTGGTGAAAATTTGTTTGTTTTCCTTCTTTCCCTGTAGACAGTTAAAAAAAAGGTGCACTCCCGAAATATCAACAGAGCCTATCATCGCCATCGAGGTACTGCCATCAAGACCATTTCATTATTACTATTAATATCATCCTCTTTATATTTGCCATCATCCTTATTCTCTTAATCGTAATTTCTATCTAACAAAATCAAACACTAATATCACAGCATCAGCGTCATTACCACAAGATCTACAATCACTATTAATTAGCAGCCCAGTCTCTCACAACAAAAGGTTATCATAGCAACGGGAAGCGAACAGATCGAGTAATTAAGCAAATTTTATAACGAAAATGTTTGATGAAAAAAAAAGGATTCACATGTATTTTCTTTGTCTCTCTGTCACAGAAATGGTAATAAAAATAACAATAACTAAATCAAGATTGAAAAAGAGGAAGAAGAAAGAGTAAAGACATTTGCCTGTCACCCACCCCCCCTCTAGCCACCTGTTGAGCAATGTGGAGCTGTTTCATCTGCGTCTTCCACCTCTTCCACCTACAAGTTTCACTTCTTTTACCCCCTCCCCGCCCCCTTCTTCTCATCCCATTCGTCTGTGAACGTTCTTATCTCCATCGCTCCCCCCTTCTCTCTCTCTCTCTCTCTCTCTCTCTCTCTCTCTCAGCAATGTGGAGCTGTTTCATCTGCGTCTACCTCTTCCACTACAAGTTCACTTCTTTTACCCCTTCCCCGCCCCCTTCTTCCTTCGATATCCCCGTTACGTCATCCTTTCGCATCCTTCGCTTCGCATCCTTCACTTTGTCCGCCACGACGAGTGAGGAGGACGGAATCCTTGCTGCTCCTCGCTGTTCCTCCTCTCTTGTCGCTCTCTCTTTTTCTGTCTCTTTTTCTCTCTTTCTCTTTTTCTTTTTCTCTCTCTTTCTCTCTGTCTCTTCTTCTCTCTTTTTTTCGTTCTCTTTCTCTCTGTCTCTTTTCTATCTTTCTCTCTGTCTCTTTTTCTCTTTCTTTATTTTCTCTGTCTCTTTTTCTCTTTCTCTTTTTATCTTTTTCTTTTTCTTTCTCTTTTTCTCTCTCTCGCTCTCTTTCTTTCTTTCTTTCTTTCTTTCTTTCTTTCTTTCTTCCCTCCCTCCTTATTGACTTCCCTCCCTGTGCACATCCTCCTTTTCTTCCTCTTCCTTATTCATGTTTTTACGATGTTTCTATCCGCATCAGGTATCTCTGTCAGCTTACCTATCGACCTGTCTTCGTCTCTCTCTTTGTCTGTCTGCAAGACGTCGGAGCGGCATTGCTCGTCCACTGGCTCTGCGTCTTCTTGCGGGTCGTCCGTCTGTCGCCCACTCGCTACATCGGCTTAGGTTTCGCATTTTCCGTATGGGCGTTTGCTTGTTTGTTAGCCAGCTAGCTAGCTAGCTAGCCAGTTAGTTAGTTAGTTAGTTAGTGTGTTTGTATGTGTGTGTTTG
>BOPN01001095.1:173588-181088 GCA_017312705.2 Penaeus japonicus
TCCCCCACCTCTCCCCTTCCCTTTCCCATTCCCTTTCCCCTCCTCCTACACTTCCCACTCCAAGCGAAATCTTCCGCTTCTCTGAGCAAAAGCAGAGGCAGAGGCGGCCGTGTGAAGTGCGTGCGCGTGGGCGTAGGTGGGTGGGCGGGCGGGGCAAGATGCGTCTTAATACCCATGGAAAGGTCAAGGCAAGAGAAGAGGAGGAGGAGGAGGAGGAGGAGGAGGAGGAGGAGGAGGAGGAGGAGGAGGAGGAGGAGGAGGAGGAGGAGGAGGAGGAGGAGGAGGAGGAGGAGGAGGAGGAGGAGGAGGAGGAGGAGGAGGAGGAGGGGGAGGAGGAGAAGGTAGAGGAGGGAGTGGAGAAGAAAGTGGTGGAGGAGGAAGTGGAGGGGTAAGAAGAGATAGATTAGGAGGATGAGGAGGAAGCGATGGTAGAGGAGTAAGGAGAAGAGGAGGAGGCGGAGGAGGTGGGAGGAAAAGGAGGAGGGTGCGGAGGATGAAGAGGGAGGAGGAGGAGGAGGAGGAGGAGGAGGAGGAGGAGGAGGAGGAGGACGAGGAGGAGGAGGAGGGGGAGGAAGAAGTGGGGATGTAGACAGGGGGGGTGGAAGAAGCGGGGATGTAGAGAGAGGGGAAGGATGAAGAAGTGGGGATGGAGAGGGAGGGGGAAGAGGAAGATTTCTGTCTGTGTCAGTCTGTATGTGTGTATGTCTGTGAGAGCGTGTGTGCGTTTGTGTATATGTCAAATGCTGATGGTTGGTTTGTTTGTTTGCGCACGCGCGTGGGTGTGTGCCTGCTTGCTTGTGATCGTAAGTGAGAAGGTTGGGATTGAGTTGAGAATACAGTTTGTCTCCATTCTCTCTCTCTCTCTCTCTCTCTCTCTCTCTCTCTCTCTCTCTCTCTCTCTCTCTCTCTCTCTCTCTCTCTCTCTCTCTCTCTCTCTCTCATGACGAAGTAAAGCACTGTAAAACAATGAATGACGTCGCACATTCAGACACGACATGCAAGAGGGTCGGTATGACTCCCTTTCTCCCACCCCTCCCCCCTCCCCTCCCTCTTTCTCCTCCTCGACCTCGCTCCCACGCTCATTAAGTCACACTTTTTACCTGTGGGTAATCATTACCCCCTACTCCCATAAACCCCCCCCCCCCCATTCCAGGTGTGATTTGTGCGTGAGATTTGACAACATGGCCTAAGGGGTCGTGGGTGTGTACGTCAATGTGTGTGTGTGTGTGTGTGTGTGTGTGTGTGTGTGTGTGTGTGTGTGTGTGTGTGTGTGTGTGTGTGTGTGTGTGTGTGTGTGTGTGTGTGTGTGTGTGAACGCGTGCTTCCGGGCTTGATGTTTGTAATTACATCTATTTTACTTGACTCTCAGCCCCCTTGTCTGTCTCTGCCTCTGCCTCTGCCTCTGTCTCTGTCTCTGTCTCTGTCTCTGTCTCTGTCTCTGTCTCTGTCTCTGCCTCTGTCTCTGTCTCTGTCTCTGTCTCTGTCTCTGTCTCTGTCTCTGTCTCTGTCTCTGTCTCTGTCTCTGTCTCTGTCTCTGTCTCTGTCTCTGTCTCTGTCTCTGTCTCTGTCTCTGTCTCTGTCTCTGCCTCTGTCTCTGTCTCTGTCTCTGTCTCTGTCTCTGTCTCTGTCTCTGTCTCTGCCTCTGCCTCTGCCTCTGCCTCTGCCTCTCTCTGCCTCTGTCTCTGTCTCTGTCTCTGTCTCTGCCTCTGTCTCTGTCTCTGCCTCTGCCTCTGCCTCTGCCTCTGTCTCTGTCTCTGTCTCTGTCTCTGTCTCTGTCTCTGCCTCTGCCTCTGCCTCTGCCTCTGCCTCTGTCTCTGTCTCTGTCTCTGTCTCTGTCTCTGTCTCTGTCTCTGTCTCTGTCTCTGTCTCTGTCTCTGTCTCTGTCTCTGTCTCTGTCTCTGTCTCTGCCTCTGTCTCTGTCTCTGTCTCTGCCTCTGCCTCTGCCTCTGTCTCTGTCTCTGTCTCTGTCTCTGTCTCTGTCTCTGTCTCTGTCTCTGCCTCTGCCTCTGCCTCTGCCTCTGCCTCTGCCTCTGCCTCTGCCTCTGCCTCTGCCTCTGCCTCTGTCTCTGTCTCTGTCTCTGCCTCTGCCTCTGCCTCTGCCTCTGCCTCTGTCTCTGTCTCTGTCTCTGTCTCTGTCTCTGTCTCTGTCTCTGCCTCTGCCTCTGCCTCTGTCTCTGCCTCTGCCTCTGCCTCTGCCTCTCTCTGTCCAACAACTCCTAATGTTATTAATGAAAACACTCCCACGTTCACTCACTTGGCGGCCGCTCACGGTAGAACAAGCTGTTCTCTTCCCAACTTTATTCTCGCTCCAAGAACAGATCAACACTGGAAAGTCGCTACAGTTTGTTCTTCCCACGTGAACATATCTGATGGACGTCTCTTGACCCTTTTTTTTGTAATTCCCTCCTCCTCCTCCTTTTCAATGTCCCTCTTACTTTCCTTTGCCTCTCTCCCTCACTTCTCTACCCTTTTCTCTCCCATCTATCTTGCACTTTCACTCTTATATGCCACCTCTCTCTCACTCTTAAGCCCCCCTCCGTCTGTCACTTACCCCTCCCCCCCCTCTCTCTCTCTTCTCTCCTATCTCTAGTTACCTTGTACTTTTCACATCCGTTCTCGTTTCTCGGTACATTTTTTCAAACGTCTTTTCTTCTTCGTCCATCGCCTCATTCTTCATCCTTTTTTTTTCCCAGTGTCCTTATCGTCGTGGCCCCTCCTCTACTTCTTTCTTTCATTTCTTCCTCCTTCCTTCCTCTCTCCCCCTCTCTCTTCCTTCTTCCTTTCTCTATCCCTCTCTCTCTCTTCCTCCTCCCTTCCTCTCTCCCTCTTCCTCCTTCCTTCCTCTCTCCCTCTTCCTCCTTCCTTCCTCTCTCCCTCTCTCTCTCTCCTCCTCTTCCTCTCTCCCTCTTCCTCCTTCCTTCCTCTCTCCCTCTCTCTCTCTCTTCCTCCTTCCTCCCTCTCTCCCTAAATCTCTTCCTCCTTCCTCTCTCTCCCTAAATCTCTTCCTCCTTCCTCTCTCTCCCTAAATCTCTTCCTCCTTCCTCTCTCTCCCTAAATCTCTTCCTCCTTCCTCTCTCTCTCTCCCTTCCTCCTCCTCCTCCTCCTCCTCCTCCTCCTCCTCCTCCTCCTCCTCCTCCTCCTCCTCCTCCTCCTCCTCCTCCTCCTCCTCCTCCTCCCTCTCTCTTTCTTTCCCTTCCTCCTTCTCCTCCTCCTCCCTCTCTCCCTTCCTGCTCCTCCTCCTCCTCCCTCTCTCCCTTCCTGCTGCTGCTCCTCCTCCCTCTCTCCCTTCCTGCTCCTCCTCCCCTCCTCCCTCCTGCTCTGCTCCTCCCCCTCTCCCTTCCTGCTCCTCCTTCTCCCTCTCTCCCTTCCTGCTCCTCCTCCTCCCTCTCCCCCTTCCTGCTCCTGCTCCTGCTCCTCCCTCTCTCCTTTCCTCCTCATCCCTCCCTCTCTCTCTCTTTCCCCCTCCCTCCCTCCCTCTCTCCCTCCCTCCTCTCTCTCCCCCCCTCCCTCCCTCCCTCCCTCCTCTCCCCCCCCCCCCCTCCCTCCCTCCCTCCCTCCCTCTCTCTCTCTTTCCCCCTCCCTCCCTCCCTCCCTCTCTCTCCCTGCCTCCCTCTCTCCCTCCCTCCCTCCCTCCTCTCTCTCCCCCCCCTCCTTTCTTCCCTCCCTCCCTCCCTCTCTCTCTCTCCCCCCCTCCCTCCCTCCCTCCCTCCCTCCCTCCCTCCCTCCTCTCCCTCCCTCCCTCCTCTCCCTCCCTCCCTCCCTCCCTCCCTCCCTTCCCTCTCTCTCCCTCTCTCTCTTTCCCCCTCCCTCTCTCTCTCTCTCTCTCTCTCTCTCTCTCTCTCTCTCTCTCTCTCTCTCTCTCTCTCTCTCTCTCTCTCTCTCTCTCTCTCTCTCTCTCTCTCTCTCTCTCTCTCTCTCTCTCTCTCTTTCCCCCTCCCTCTCTCCCTCTCTCCTCTCCCGTTCGCCGTAATCCCTCTCTCAGCCAGTCATCAATTTCCGCGCCGAGACTAAGCCAATAGGACAGGTCTCCCCGGCAAACACTCGCCCTCGCGCCATCAATCTCTCCTATAATAATAATAATATTTGCAGCAGTGGCGACCGGGCGAGAACAAATATTTCACTCTCCTCCTTGCGTTTTCTCGCTCTCGCCTTCGATCTTTCTCTTCCTCTTTCTCTCTCTCACGTGATTTCGTTCCCGTGCTCGTCCTCGCTTTTCGTGAACTCTGGTTGGCCAGCCTTCCCGCGCGACATCGCTTGCACAATCAGGCACAATCAGCGCGGTTCTGCATGCGAGTTATCGCCAAAAGTGGATGCAGCAAAGGCAAATTACCCCGATATCAGGGAGGAGGAGGAGGAGGAGGAAAAGGAGGATAGAGGAGGAGAGAGGAGGAAAAGGAGGAGGGAGGAGGAGAGAGGAGGAGAGAGGAGGAAAAGGAGGAGGAGGAGAGAGGAGGAGAGAGGAGGAGGAGGGAGGAGAGAGTAGTAGTAGTAAAAGGGAGAAGATGGAAAAGTGGGAGGAGATGGAGGAGGAGTGGGAGGAGTGGGAGGAGATATAGGGGGAGTAAAAACAGGAGGAGAAGGAAGAGGAGCAGGAGAATGAAATAGAATAGAAGTCAACTGAGAGGCGACCTCGCATACCCTACCCCTTCCCCCCCCTTCCCTTTCAACCCAACACGAAGTCCTACAACTGCCCCTTGCATGCACCTCCGTACGTGCAAGGAACGGGACCGCAGAAGTCCTTCATGACCATCGGTAAGGCCTTCCACCTTCCCCTCCCCCCTCTCCCTCTCCTCTATTTCTTCCACCTCCATCTCCGCATCGACGCAATGAAAGGGAGATCCGAGAAGGAAAAGAGGACGACGCCCCGCCCTCGCCGTAGCCTTTGACGTGGCGAGGTGAATCCCAAACGGAGGGGGGGACATGAGGATTCTGACATGAGGGAAATGCGCGTCCGGGAGTCACCGTTCCTCACAAGAGAGGGGGGGGGGGAAATGCTACGGCTGAAGGCATGGAAACAAAAGCAAACAAATGAATAAAATACTGACAACAGCGCCATCGCTTCAAAAAAGCCTTTCCTGCTCGGATTGCAACGAGAGCAGAAAACTCTTCAAAGCTTCCGGAGGGGAATGCAGCACCGAGGCGTGAACGGCGACTCGTGTTAACTCCAGCGGCGATTCCAGTGGCGAACCAGGACTGAAACCGCACAGAGGCTGCTGAACAGATGTCGGTACAGCTCCTCCCCCCCTTTCACATGAGGGACACTCAAAGAGTACCCCTCCTAGACTCGAGAATCCAAGCCTCTAAGATCTCTTACTGTGAAGACTACCCCATAGAACACACCAGATACTGAACTCGTTGGCAGGAGAAAAACATGAAACATGAGGTAGAAATTTTATGTGCAAAGGACGCATATTACGCGATTTAGAATTACATATTCAATCACATACAGAGTAACAGAGATTTCACTGTTTAGCACAATTCTAGCGGTAAAGAGCGAATTCGTCAAGCTTGTTAAGTATTTGCCACGAATTTCAACAATGAGGATGATAAAAAGACCTGCCTTTCTGATGTCCATCTACGTAAACGGGAGAACACTGCCGAAACGATAGCTCTTCATATACGTAAAATTTACACTCGCACGTCGCCACTCAAGCCAATAAAAGTCCATCAGATGAAGTGGATAGTCCGCCCATTCCCCCATGTTGTTTCCCCTTTCTTTTTCGACAGAGCAGGCAGTAAGTTGTGTATATAAAACATTCCTAAGCAATTCAATTCAATTCTGTTAATTTCACTCACTCAATCTCACTCAGCCTGGTCTCTTGTCTCTCCAATCACACCCTTACGCGAAGGATACAGATAAACAACGCCCCGTTCCTCCACGGAGCGAGAGGCGAGCCGAGCCATTCTGCATGACCTGAAGTGCTTGGATTAGTAAATTATAACCACGTTGAATGCCGGAGATTAAGTACGAAAGAAAGAAGATAGATAGATAGATAGATAGATAGATAGAGAAAGGAAGTCATCTTACACGAGAGGAACACTTCAATACCCTTGCGCACACTCTCATCGGGGTCCTTTGAGTCGAATCGTTCATGACTCTATTAAGTGCCTGTGCATGAACTAGTCACCTTCTTAGCTTTGCACCTTAAGACGACAGCTTCCCAGCGTCCACCTCTCCCCTTTCCCCTTCTTTCTCCTCATTCTCTTTCCTACCTCAGACCAACGAATATCATAATAACAACGCTATTTCTGTTTTTGCTTGAAGAAAAATCGCGTGTGCAGATCAGCAATTCAGAGTTTTTTTTATCGCCTATCTTTTAAACCTTTTCTTTTTAGCCAAATCTTCATTCCTCTGTCTTTGTTTCGGTGTCTTTACGTCTGTCTCAGTATCTGTAGCTCTTTGTCTCTTTCTCTTTCTCTCTCTTCTCTCAGTTCTCATTTCCTCTTCACTATCTGTACCTTTTCGATCCCATCTCCTCATCCCACTTCCCTTCGTGGTACCCTTTTAAAATCCACTCTTTCTCCTGGACTTCTCCCCCTTCCTCGCTTCCTTCTCTTCTCCTCCTCCTGTCTACTCCAGAGGTGGGAAATATTTACCAACCTCACCACGCCCTGTGCATCAAAACAAGGCCGGTAAATAAGTATTGTAAACACACTGGGGCCCGTATGAGGGAGAAGGAAGTCGGAGAGACGAAGCGGGGAAGACAAATGAGAAAACTGGGAACAGAGAGGTGGGATGAAGACACAGGGATTAGGGAGGGGGAGGGGGGGAGAGAACAATCAGACAATAGATGGGAAAATGGAGAGAGAAATGCGGCACTGATAGACAAATAAAGTAATATAAGTGAAGTGCGGAAATAGAAAGAAATAAAGGCTAAACAAGGGAAGTACTGTTGAAAGTTGACTCGACAAACAGACGGATGAATTGGAGAGGAGAAACGGGGGGGGAAGAAGAGGCGGAGCCAATGAATAAGGAATTGTAAGCAAGTGCATAAATACACGTCGTTCATTCCTCCTATTAGCTGGATGCTGTGTCTATCCCTCTTTCCCTCTCCCTCTCCCTCTCCCTCTTCCTCTCTCCCATTGCCTCAATTCTATAATCACTATATCATTTGTCTCGTCACATATATATCTCAGTATTACACTATATTCGTCTTCCTAACAGACGCAGAAATCCTTGTAAATACTCCTAGACTATCTCTGTGCTCCCTCGGTTTCTGTCCCTCCCTCCGCTTCCCCTGTTCCCAATTTCGTCCACGGGGTAACGGTGTTTGTAACTCGTGCACATGGAGTAGTCTGTGTAAATAAACAGTCGAGCGTGAGAGCTACGGACAGCGGCATAGAATGTAAACAAAGGCTCGCACGAACGTCTACAGATGATGGGAGAAAGAGAAGGAGGAGGAGGAGAGAGACGAGACGAGGAGGGATGGAAGGGGATGGGAGGGAGAGGGGAGGGATGGAGGGAGAGTGGGGGGAAGGGGGAGGGAGGGAGGGAGGAAG
>BOPN01001095.1:196088-198588 GCA_017312705.2 Penaeus japonicus
CTTTTCAAGAATTTTCAGACAACGCTTCCTGAGAGTCCCCCCCGACCAGTTCTAGCTCTGTCCATTCCACCACCCACCAGTAAAAGCATGTACTCAACCTATAAACAAACAAACAAACAAGCAAACAAACGCACTCACTCTCACCCGCACACACTCCCTAAAGTTTTCTTTTACCGTTTCTTCGGCTCGGCTTCTCTCGAGCGCCGAGATGCAGCCGGCAGACCTCACCTGCAGAAGGGAAGAAGGCCCAGACTCGCGCACGAAGACTCACCTGCAGGGGAAGAGAAGGGGACGTTAGAGGAGTGGATTTCGGTAGAAAAAAAATGATGATGATGATGGTGATGATGATCATGGTGATGATGATGACGACGACTATTGTGGTAATGGTGGTATTGACGATGTTACTCGTGATGCTAGTGCTATAGAGAAGTGTTACTTGTGATGCTAGTGCTATAGTGCTATAGAGAAGTGTAACACAAGTAAATTGTAATGTTCTTGTTACATCTAGTACTGATGACGACACCACGACATCAACAGCAAGAACAACACTGCGAAACCACGATGCTGATGGTACAAAAAAGCGAAACTAGAAACCCCCCTCCTCCCCCCTGACAACTTCCTCCCGTTAGCATTTCCAGGAACACTAGAAGCGCCAAGGTCTTCTGTGGCTTTCGGAGCAACCTACACGACACGTCAACGTATGTCAAGGAGGTCTGTCTGTCTGTCTGTGTCTATATTCATGTCCTTCTCTTTCTTGCCGCTCTCCTACTCCCAGTACCTCCTCTTTCCACCTCCACCCTCCTCTTCCTTTTCCTCTTCTTCCTCCTCCCGCCACCGGAAGCCCCGGGCGGGTACAGACGTGTCGGCACATATCAAGGGAGCCGCTGTCTGCTCCTTCCTCTTGGAGAAAGTCTCAGGAAATCCCTCCTTTTCCAAACTACCGCTCTCTCGCTCGCTCTCACTCGCTCACTCGCCCTCCCTCCCTCCCTCCCTCCCTCATGGACAAGTACTCTATCCCTCTTCCTTCTCTCTCTCTCTCTCTCTCTCTCTCTCTCTCTCTCTCTCTCTCTCTCTCTCTCTCTCTCTCTCTCTCTCGGGAAGGTCCCCTCTCCTTTCTCTCTATAGCTCTCTCCCTCTCTCTGCATCCCATTCTCCTTCGCCCCCTCTTCTCATATCCACCTTCAGAAAAAACAACTTACCTGGTTCCTTCCCCTTCCTCTCTCTTCCCTCTTTATCTCTCGCCTTCCGTCACTGCCTTCTTTGATTCACCTTTACCCCCCCCCCTTACTCCCTTCTCCGTACATGACGTAAACAAGGCATTCCAAGAACTCATCTACCATGCCCCCCCCCCCTCTCCCCCCAATTTCTCAATTCCGCTGACCTCCCCCCTTAACCCCTAAACCTCAACCTCCAACCGTTCCCTCCCCACCTCCGTACAAGCCTCCTCCACCCCCGACCTGCTGGGTAGGGGTAGGGAGGGGAGGGGAGAGGAGAAAAGAGGAAAAGAGAGGAAAGAGAGGAAGCGAAGAACAGGAAAGACAAAAGAGGAAGGAAACAGGAAAAGGGAGCTTGAAGGAGAAGGAAGGAAGAGGGAGAGCAGAAGAGGATAATGAGGGGAGGATGGGGCGAGGGGAAAAGAAGAAGAGGAAAGAGGATGAATCTTAATATAAATAACGCCGATATTCTAGCGTAGGAATGCGTGAATCTGAATAAGATACATTGTTATTACATCCCTTTTCTGCATATCATGAAAGGGAGGAAAGGGAGATGGAGAGGAGGGAGGGAGAGAGGGAGGGAGAAGAGAGGGAGGGAGGGCGGAGAGAGTGTGGGAGGGTGAGAGGGAGGGAAAGAAGAAAGGAGGGAGGGAGAAGACAGGGAGGGAGAGCGGAGAAAAGAAAAAGAAAAGAAAGGAAAAGGAAAAAATATATATATATACATACACACACACACACACACACACACACACACACACACACACACACACACACACACACACACACACACACACACACACACCCAGACTTGCATGCGGAGCGGCCCCTGCTGCACCGCGGACCTCGGCGAACGACTAGAGAAGGCGAATGACGGACAGAGAGAGAGAGAGAGAGAGAGAGAGAGAGAGAGAGAGAGAGAGAGAGAGAGAGAGAGAGAGAGAGAGAGAGAGAGGGGGGGAGAAAGAAAGAGAGAAAAAGAAAGAAAAAGAGACAGAGAAAAATCAACAAAAAAGGTAAAACCCAGTGCTATAAATATAATCCCTAGAAGAAAAAAATCTAATGATCGGTTGCAATCCCCCCCCCCCCTCCCTGGCGAAATTCCCCCTCGCCTCTACCCCCCTCCCCCTCCCTGGCGCACATGACGTGAAATCCCCCGCCGTGCGAGACGCAATAAGCAAATCTTTCCATCTGTTGAAAATGACCTTGCAGCAAGGGTAAGGGGGGTAAGAGGGGGGTAAGAGGGGGATAAGGGTGTAAGGGGGGAAGGGAAGGGTAGGGAAGGGTAG
>BOPN01001095.1:206088-211088 GCA_017312705.2 Penaeus japonicus
AGGAGGGAGGAGGGAGGAGGGAGGAGGGAGGAGTAAGGAGGGCGGGGGGAGGAGAGAGAGGAATGAGAAGGGAGGAGAAGGGAGGAAGGAGAAGGGAGGAAGGAGAAGGGAGGAAGAAGGGAGTGAGAGGGAGAGGGAGGAGAGAGGGAGGAGAGAGGGAGGAGGGGCGAGAAGGTGGCAAGGAGAAGGGGTGAGGTGGGCCAGATGGAGAGGGTGTTGGGGGGTACTAGGGAAAGGGGTTGGAATGTAACGTAACGTCTGTCCCCCCCCATCCCACCCCCACCCCTTCATGCCTTACGCTTCCCGCCTAAAACCCTCCCTCCCTCCCTCCCTCCTGCCCTTACCCCACCCCCTAATTGTTTAAGTCCGTCGTCCTCGCCGACCCCTCTGTCTCTCTCTCTCTCTCTCTCTCTCTCTCTCTCTCTCTCTCTCTCTCTCTCTCTCTCTCTCTCTCTCTCTCTCTCTCTCTCTCTCTCTCTCTCATTTTCTTCCTCTTCTCTGTTGTTGGATCATTATGTTAACTCTCCCGGAGGAGGAGGGAGAGCAGAGAAGGAGGATGAGGAAAGGAGGAGGAGGAAAGGAGAAGGAAAATAAGGAAAAGGAAGAGGAGGAGAATAATGAGAAGGAAGGAGGAGGAGAAAAAGGAATAGGAAGGAGAAGGAGAAAAAGGAGAAGGAAGGAGGAGGAGAAAACGAAGAAGGAAGATGAGGAGGAAAATAGAATAAAAGGAGGAAGACGACGAGGAGAAATGGGGAAGTAGGAAGAGGAAGGTATGATGATGATACAAAAAAAAACAAAACAACAACACCACCACCACCACCACCAATGGCGGCAACAGCCAACACCACAGACAGCCACGACCACGACAGAGCAAGAAAAGCCCACCCGACCGACACACGTTCGGATCCTGCTCGCTCCGCCACGGGTGAGGAGGCGCATTATTTTCCCGTTCTTGTGTGGGCGTGAGCGCGCGTGCGGATATTTTTTCATGTGGGTGATTCTAGCCTGTGTTTACATGTATGTATATGCCTGTGTCTACGCATAAAAAATATCAATATATGTGTATTGCATTGGTTACCCTTGTTATTACTAATATCGTAATAAAGCTATGATAAAAATGGTTACGTTGGACCTTTAAGCCGAATTTACATAAATTGCCGACATGACAGCTGTCCTTAAGTCAGAAGCGGAGGGAAAAAAAGAGAAAAAAGAGGCAACATCGTCATTAATTCTTTTGTTCAAAGCTCATAAAAAATATATAACATAAATTTTAAGCGAACGTAAAAATAAGCAAGAATATCTAACTTACCCCTTCACCCTCCCCCCCCCCCTAACACACACACTTCTTGTATCCGGTTTTATGGTCAAGAAAAAAATATGTATTTTTGTAATCATAATAATAACAACATATGCAGACTCATGTTATGGCGTGCAAGCAAACGCACTCAAAAGAATATTAAGGATACCTCCCTCTCCCTCCCTCTCTTCCTCTTTCTTTCCCTCCCTCCCTCCCTCCCTCTTTCTTTCTTTCCCTTCCTTCCTCTTTCTTTCCCTCCCTTCCTCTTTCTTTCTTTCTTTCTTTCCCTCTCTCCCTCTTTTCCTCTTTTTCCCACTCCCACTCCCACTCCCACTTTCCTTCCCACTCCCACTCCCACCCCTCCCCGCCTCTCCCACTTTCCTTCCCACTCCCACCCCTCCCCGCCTCTCCCACTTTCCTTCCCACTCCCCCTCCCTCTCCTCTTCGACGGCCGCCCATCTTTAAAGGAGCAGGAACCACCGGGGAAATATTATGCAAATGACAGCGCCATCAAGCAAACACACATCCGGGCGCCTATGTCGTGTCGCGGGGTGGGGGGGGGGGTAAGGGATGAGGCAGATGCTAGAGAGGAGAGGGGTGGAGGAGGGGAGGGAGGGAGGAAAGGTGTGTCAACAAAATCTGGAATTCATGAATCTGCTTGAACAATTCGCTGTAGAACACGCAATTTTATTTTCTCTCTTTCTCTCTCTCTCTCTCTCTCTCTCTCTCTCTCTCTCTCTCTCTCTCTCTCTCTCTCTCTCTCTCTCTCTCTCTCTCTCCCTCTCTCTCTCTCTCTTCTCTCTCTCTCTCTCTCTCTCTTTCTCTCTCTCTTTCTCTTTCTCTTTCTCTCTCTCTCTCTCTCTCTCTCTCTCTGTCACTCTCTCTCTCTCTCTCTCTCTCTCTCTCTCTCTCTCTCTCTTTCTCTTTCTCTCTCTCTCTCTCTCTCTCTCTCTCTCTCTCTCTCTCTCTCTCTCTCTCTCTCTCTCTCTCTCTCTCTCTCGCTATCTGACACTCACTCTATCACTCTGACTTCACGTTTGTGTTTACACGTGTACCTGTCTGTCTGCTTCCCTGAAGGTGCGCCCCCCCCCCACCCCTAATCTCTTCTTTCCTCTTTCTTTCCTACTTTCTCGTTGATATCTCATTCCCTCCATATCAATGTTTATCACCCTCGTCAGGTCAACGAACACTGAACAATTCCTGTGATAATACAAGCCTCCCCTTTCCCTTTCCCCCTCCCCCCCCCCCCCCCCCTTCCCCCCACACCAGGGCACCGTCACACCTCGGTACAGGTGAACACAAGGCATTTCCGGCTCTTCAATAGAGTTCATTTGCATCCTGCTGAGTCCTTCTACTTTGTCCTATCTCCGGTTCACTTTTATGTCCATCTTTTTATCTTATTAATAATTCATTTACGAGGCTCTTATCACTGATCAAGACAAAACCTTGCAAAATTTAACATAACTCATGCCTTATGTTATGTATATGTATGTTCACGTATATACACGTTTTTTTTTTCTTTTCTTATTTTCTTATTCACTTAGTTTTTCATCTATTAACGTTTGATATTTAATCCCAAATATATTGCAGCGATTGCAATATGTTGCGGGAGAGTCCAAGCACATGACCAGGGGAGAGGAAGGGGTTGCTTACGTGAAGACAAAAGAAAAGACAACGCGACAAACACAAATGAACAAACAAGAGGATCAGCAAAAAGATCAAAAGAACACGAGGGAAAGAAAAATGCATGCCTCCTTGAAACGGTCATACAAATATACGGACCAGTTTCTGCCTGTCTTAAACACAGACACAGATACATACAGACGCAGACAAACGCGTGCAAAAGGCAGACAGACACATACATAGGTGCGCGCGCGAGGGTTCTCTCCGACCCGCAATAACTCATATATATCCTCACAAATAACAAGATAACACCCTTCCACTTGTCCCCACCCCTCCTTCCCTCCCTCCCTCCCTCCCATCCCCACGTCAACCACCACCTACTCCATCTCCATCTCCATCTCCATCTCCATCTCCATCTCCATCTCCATCTCCATCTCCATCTCCATCTCCCTTTTTTCTCGCATTCCTACTCTCATACAGTCTATCTCTCTCTCTCTTTCTCCCATTCCTACTCCCACCTACTACATCCCTTTTTCTCTCTCCCTCTCCCTCTCCCTCTCCACCTCCCTCCGCTTGTCTATCCTTCTCTTGCCACGAACCTTCCACCCTCTTCACATTCAAGTGTGGAGGAACTGGCATCACAGTGCCAAAAATCACAACTCGGTGCCAAGGAGGGATGAGAGAGGGAGGGAGGGATGGAGGGGGGGGTCAGCACAAGAGGTTAGGAAGGGGGGAGGGAGGGAGGGATAGAGGGGGGACGGAGGGATGGAGGGGGAAAGGGAGGGATAGATGAAGGGGGAGCGCTGCGCTGGAAGGAGTGTGGAGGAGAGGAAAGGAGGGATAGAGGGATCAAGGGATGGGGGGGGATGGAGAGGAGGGATAGAGGGGGGGATGGAGAGGAGGGATAGAGGGATCAAGGGGGGGGGGATGGAGAGGAGGGATAGAGGGATCAAGGGGGGGGGGGGGGATGGAGAGGAGGGAGAGAGGGTGAAGAAATTTGGACGAATGGAAGGAAGAAGAAAGTATAGAAAAAAATTACATATGGGGAGAGAGCAAGCAGAAGAAAATAAATAGGAAGTCAAATTGGAAAGAGGGAAAGGCGTTCAATGGGCGATGAAGAAGATACCCCCCCCCCCTTCTGTCCCTCCGAGAGAGAGAGAGAGTGTGTGTGTGTGTGTGTGTGTGTGTGTGTGTGTGTGTGTGTGTGTGTGTGTGTGTGTGTGTGTGTGTGTGTGTGTGTGTGTGTGTGAGAGAGAGAGAGAGAGAGAGAGGGAGAGAGAAGAGAGAGAGAGAGAGAGAGAGAGAGAGAGAGAGAGAGAAAGGAGAGAGAGAAAGGAGAGAGAGAGAGAGAGAGAGAAAGGAGAGAGAGAAAGGAGAGAGAGAGAGAGAGAGAGAGAGAGAGAGAGAGAGAGAGAGAGAGAGAGAGAGAGAGAGAGAGAGAGAGAGAGAGAGAGAGAGAGAGAGAGAGAGAGAGAGAGAGAGAGAGAGAGAGAGAGAGAGAGAGAGAGAGAGAAAGGAGAGAGAGAGAGAGAGAGAGAGAGAGAGAGAGAGAGAGAGAGAGAGAGAGAGAGAGAGAGAGAGAGAGAGAGAGAGAGATTGAAAACGAGAGTGATGCTGTGCATGAGTGCGTGTGTGGCCGCATGCACAAGTGAGTACCCGAGTGTCTGTAACCCCCCCCCCCCCCCCAATCCACCCATCCTACGCATCACAACCCAGAAACCAAACGAAAACGAATCGCCACTCGCACTCGGGAGCGAGGGAGAAATAAGGAGAGGGGGGAGGGGGGGAGATAAGGTGACCATCCGGCTCGGCTGCGTGCAAACCGCACTCGCACACGACACTTCTTGCCACGCCCTCGCCTCTCCTCTTTTCAGTGCCCCATTCCACCTGTTCCTTCTCCCACTCCCTTTCCTCCTCCTCCTCCTCCTACTCCTCAAAAATCCCGCAGCCCCCCCACCCCCCACCCCCCCACCCATCACCCTATCTCGGCGCCGCGGGAACTCTGACTCACATCCTGGACCACCCGGACGAAGGAGGAGGAGAAGGAGGAGGAGGAGGAGGAGGAGGAGGAGGAGGAGGA
>BOPN01001095.1:216088-218588 GCA_017312705.2 Penaeus japonicus
TGGGGGTGAGTGGATGAGTGGGTAGGTGGGTGAGTGGATGGGTGGGTAGGTGGGTGGGTAGGTGGGTGAGAGTGGATGGGGTGGGGTGGTGGGTGAGTGGATGGGAAAGGGTAGGTGGGTGAGATGTTAGGTGGTAGGTGGTGAGTGATGGGTGGTAGGTGGGTGAGTGGATGGGTATAGGTGGGGTGAGTGGAGGTGTAGGTGGGTAGGAGTGGATGGATGGGGCGAGGTGGGTGAGTTACGGGAAATGAGGGAGGGATGAGAGGAATTTTGAGGTAGAAGGAGGGAAGGAGGGAGGGAAAGAGAAAGAGAGAAAGAGAGAAAGAGAGAGAGAGAGAGAGAGAGAGAGAGAGAGAGAGAGAGAGAGAGAGAGAGAGAGAGAGAGAGAGAGAGAGAGAGAGAGAGAGAGAGAGAGAGAGAGAGAGAGAGAGAGAGAGAGAGAGAGAGAGAAAGAGAAAGAGAGAGAGAGAGAGAAATAGAAAGAGAGAGAGAAATAGAAAGAGAGAGAGAAAGAGAAAGAGAAAGAGAGAGAGAGAGAGAGAGAGAGAGAGAGAGAGAGAGAGAGAGAGAGAGAGAGAGAGAGAGAGAGAGAGAGAGAGAGAGAGAGAGAGAGAGAGAGAGAGAGAGAGGGCCACCCAAATGCAACGTCCGCCCGCACTATGTTTGAGGTCGCAGAGTCCGTCATAAGGGCTCTCATTTTTCCTTTACTTCTCTATTCATCAATGCCTTCTGTCCCTCGATTTTCTCTTGCCTCTTCTCCTCTTTTCATCTTTACTTCTCGTTTCTTCCCCAATCTCGTTTCTAAACCGTCAGTCTCCCTCCATTTGAATTCTCTCCTCCCTCCCTCCCTCCGTTCAATTCTTCCCTTCCTTTAATTTCCTTCCTTCCTTCCTTCCTTCGTTAATGCTCTCTACATCCTTTCCCTTTCACTCTCCCCCCTCCCCTTCTCCTCATACCGCCTCTCCCTCCTTCTAAACCTTGCCCTTTTTTACCCTCTCTCCTTCACCCCCCTGCCATCCGCTCTCCTTCATCCCCATGCCATCCGCTCTCCTTTATCCCCGTGCCATCCGCTCTCCTTCATTCCCCTGCCATCCGCTCTCCTTCATCCCCCTGCCATCCGCTCTCCTTCATCCCCCTGCCATCCGCTCTCCTTCATCCTCATGCCATCCGCTCTCCTTATCCCCCCCTTCCATCTTCTCTCCTCCTTCCCCCCTTCCATCTTCTCTCCTCCTCCCCCCCTTCCATCCTCTCTCCTCACTCCCCCCTTCCATCCTCTCTCCTTACTCCCCCCTTCCACCCCTTCTGCTTCTAACTTATCTCCATCCTGCCTCTCCCTCTCCTCTCCCCCCTTTCTCATCCTTCCACCCCCTCATCTTCCTCTCTCCTTCTCTCCTTCCTGCCCCTTCCACCCTCTCTCCCTCTCATCTCCCCCCTCCCCCTTCTCCTACCCGTCTTTGCAAGTCACGCACGAAGGCCTGACGCTCTGGGGGTTTACCTGAGAGCCCCCCCCCCCCCCCTTCCCCTTGTGAACCCTACTTTCTTCTCCCTCTGCCTCTTAATCTCCTTCTCCGATTCTCCTTTCCGATTCCCTACATTCCTCCTTTTCCCATCCCCTTCGCTTTTTAATAGCCTTCCTTTCTCCTCCTCCCGCTACCACCACCACCCTCCTCCTCCTCCTCCTCCTCCAGACAGCAACTTATGGTGGTTGCCGATAAGGTCATGGGACTCCCCCCCCCCCTTCTCCCCTACTTTGCCCCCTCCCTCCGTCCTCTCCTCTCGACATTCGCCCTAGTAATGCCGAGGCTGCACCCAGAGCACCCATCCTTCAACCTTTCACTGGAAATCCCCCATCTCTCTCTCTCACTCCGTCTCTCAGTTCCATAGAAATAAGTAAACGTTTCATCTACTTAAATGTATTTTTTCTTTCAATCCGCACATTGGCGTGTCTACCTCTTGTACTATTCGCACCCGCCTTCTCTCTTCTTCGCACTCCTACCCCCTCTCCTATTCCCACCTCCCTTGTTTCTTATTTATGCTCCTTCACCCCTCCTATTCCCCACCTGCCTTCCCTCTCATCCTTCGTATCCCTCTCCTTTTCTATTCGCACCCGCCTTCTCTCTTCTTCGCACTCCTACCTCCTCTCCTATTCCCACCTCCCTTGTTTCCTATTTACGCTCCTTCACCCCTCCTATTCCCACTTGCCTTCCCTCTCATCCTTCGTATCCCTCTCCTTTTCTATTCGCACCCGCCTTCTCTCTTCTTCGCACTCCTACCTCCTCTCCTATTCTCACCTCCCTTGTTTCCTATTTACGCTCCTTCACCTCTCCTATTCCCACCTGCCTTCCCTCTCATCTTTCGTATCCCTCTCCTTTTCTATTCGCACCCGCCTTCTCTCTTCTTCGAACTTCCTCTCCTCTCCTACTCACGCTCCCTCTCTCTCTCTCCTATTCGCACCCTAACATCTATTCACACTCCCTCTCCACTTCTATTCGCACCCTAA
>BOPN01001095.1:236088-243588 GCA_017312705.2 Penaeus japonicus
AATATAGAAAGAGGAATGAGAAAAAATGGGAAAAGAGAAAGAGTGACGCAGAGGGGAATGACCCTGCATAGGCAACAGCTTCAACTCCTCCCCCCTCCCCCCTCCCCCCTCCCTCACCCGCTTCGTAACAACAGCTTGAAGAAACGGATAAGAAAGTGTCGACCCAGGCAGGGGAGGGGGAGGGGGAGGGAGGGGCTGATGAGACAATAGGGCGGAGGAGGAGGAGGAAGAGGAGACGAAAGAAAGGTAAAGGAAGGAGGAGAAGGAGGGGGATGAAAAGGAGGGGTGTGGGGGGGGGGGGGAGACGAAGAAGGCGAAGACGAAGAAATCGAAAAAGACGACGAGGGAGAAGATGGAGAAATAGAAGGAAAAGGAAAAAGAGAGGGAGTGGGAGGAGAAGGAGAAGAAAGCGGAGAAGGAGAAGGGAAGGAGGAGGAGGAGGAGGAGGAGGAGGAGGAAAAAGAGGAAAAAGAGAAAAGGTGGAAGAAGAAGAAGAAGAAGAAGGGGGCGGAGGGCGGTGACTCCGCGAAAACTCTCCAAGAATGCGCGGAATGCGACGCAAGACAGACAGACTCCATTCGCGGCCGAAGAGGAGACGGGAGAAGAAGAGAGCGAGGGGGGGGGGGGGGGGTAGACGCGTTCATTCACTTAATTCTACCTTACATTCATCCGTTCATCCACTCGACATTATCTGTCCAACCATCCATGCATCCAGGCACACATCCATCTGCGTGTACTTTTTAACACCGCCCTCAATTTTATTCCCCCCCTCCTCCCTTCCCACCCCTCGAGCTCTCCTCCCATTCCATCCTTCTCTCCGTCCCACCCCTACCTCCCTATACTCGTCCCCATCCCTCCTTCCACTCTTCCCAATTCCTCCCCTTTCCTTTCCTTTCCTTTCCTTCCCATCCCCTCCACCCTCCTCTCTTCCCCTCCCTTCCCATCCCCTCCACCCTCCTCTCTTCCCCTCCCTTCCCATCCCCTCCACCCTCCTCTCTTCCCCTCTCTTCCCCTCCCTTCCCATCCCCTCCACCCCCCTCTCCTCCCCCCCTTCCCCCACCTCACCTGGCACCCTCATCCCCACCGTTAGCGCATCCATCAACACGTGCACACACCTGTAGACCGCAGGAGTCACAGGCTAATGACTGGCTCGGCGTTATGGCACACAGGTGGCAGGCGGAAGTGCGGCTCCTGGTATGCAGGGGGAGGAGGGAAGGAGGGAGGGAGGGAGAGAGGTAGAAGGAAAGGTGAGATGGTGAGGGAGAGGGAGAGGGAGAGGGAGAAGGGGCGCAGAGAGAGAGAGGGCGGGAGAATGAGGGAAAGAGGAGGAGGTAAATGGAGGGAGGCGGAAGGAGCGTAGAGAAGGAGAGAGTGGTAGGGGGAAGGAGTGAAGAGAATGAGAAGGAGAGATGAGGGTGAGGGAAGGAGAAATGGAGAGGGAGGGAGGAAGGAAGGAAGGGAGAGAGGATAAAAAAATAAATAATCAAGAAAAGGAAGAAACCCAAAAGCAACAAGCGAGGAGAACAGGCAAAAAGAAAGGGATAGGCGAGGACAGTAAAACACCGAGAAAGAGAAAGAGGCACAACGAAAGGGAGATAAGAAGAGAAAGAGAGACAGCGTCACAAGGAAGAGAAGAGAAAGAGAGACAGTGTCACAACGAAAGAAAGCGAGAAAAAATAAGTAGAACGAAAGATAGAGATAGAGAAAAAGAGGCACATCGAAAAGGAACGAATGAGAGACAGTGCCACAACGAAAGAAAGCGAGAAAAAATAAGTAGAACGAAAGATAGAGATAGAGAAAAAGAGGCACATCGAAAAGGAACGAATGAGAGACAGTGCCACAACGAAAGGAAGACAAAGAGAGAGAGCGAGGAGGGCAGTGAAATGCGAAGCAGGCTCAACCGCCGCCTGGGAGTGTAACATGGCAGCCTCTAGCAGTGATGAGATTATCAAAACCTATTATTTAATGAGACGATAATTATACGCTCGGTAATAGCTGCTCCGATCGAATGGCGTTGAAGGCGAAGGGAGAGGGAATGAGAAAGGAAGAGGAAGGAAGAAATGGAGAAAGAGGAGACGGAGAAGAAAGATGGAGCTGATAAAGAACGATGGATGAGGAGGAATGGAATGAGAGAGCATAAAGAACAGCTCTCTCGCTCTCGCGCACTCATAGATTATATTCAAGAACTTACATAACACACATGCGCGCGCAGAAAACACACAGAAAACACACTGAAAACAACCCCTTCTCCCATATCCCAAGCCAAGCCATACTCGACCTTCCGGCCAGCCACACACAAGGGCCACTCTCCACCGGCCGGCACAAAAGCCTCCCGGAAGCGCGCCTCGAGATAACATGCATAAAGGTGCATTCACTACAACGCCTTATCGTGATCAGATGTTGCAACACGGGCGTCGCGGCGGGAGCACGGTGCAAGTGCATTCGGGAGAGGGGACAGGGAGAGCTGGGAAGGGAAACTGGGTCGTGTGTGTGTGTGTGTTTGAGAGAGAGAGAGAGAGAGAGAGAGAGAGAGAGAGAGAGAGAGAGAGAGAGAGAGAGAGGGAGAGAGAGAGAGAGAGAGAGAGAGAGAGAAAGAGAGAGAGAAACAGAAATACATACACATGTGTACATATATGTGTAGATTCTCCTCCTCCTTTGATTTTCTTTATTTTCTCCCTTTCTTTGTCCTCCTTTCCTCATTCACACCCACTCTGCTAATGCAACCAGCAACTACACCCCCCCCCCCCCAGCCAGCTGGGGCAGCAGCAGCAGCTGGCTGGCTCTCCTCCCCCGCGCGGCCCAGCTGGGACCTCCAAGTAGCCGTGACGTCAGATAGCCGTGCTTGGCTTAGAAAGCCGCTGTTATATGTGTGTGCGTGTCTGTGTGTGTGTGTGCGCGCGCGCCTTTGTGTGTACGTGTACGTGCACGCGCGCACGCGCGCGTGCATGTGCGAGTTTTTGTGTTAATGTTGATGTTTTTGTGTATGTTTATGTTTATATGTCTGTCTGTATATAGATGGGTATATGTCTCTTTCATTTTGTCTACAGTTTCGAAGTAAAGAATCTTTGTTCATATTCAATATGACTTCTGATAAAGTGTGGAAAGGTATCTATAGGTATTTATAGTTATTTACTGTGCAACTTTGAACACTGCACGTCAGGAACCGTAGAAGGGAGAGCGAGTCTCGCAGAGGGGCAGGGAGGAGAGCGCCACAGCCTCACCTGGCAGCAACAGCAATGGCAGCGTCAGTGAGGAACAACAGCAGTAACAAGAGGAGCGGGAGCGGCACAGTGCCACCCCGCGCCCCCGCCGCCACCGCCACCGCCACCGCCGCCGCCCCCGACTCCGTGCCACCTCGCCCTGCCGCCCGTCCCTGGCCAAAATCAATAGGCGGCCCTCTCGCTCAGCAGATCTCCTGGACGCGGCGCTCGCTCGGGGGAGGGGGAAGGGGGAAGGGACTAGGGGGAGGCGCTGGGGCGCGGGGGGGCCTTTGGGTGGGGGGGTGGGTAGGTGGGAGGTTAGGGGAGGGGGAGAGGGGTCCGTGTGTTTGTTTGCGCACGTGTGTGAATGAGAGAGAGAGAGAGAGAGAGAGAGAGAGAGAGAGAGAGAGAGAGAGAGAGAGAGAGAGAGAGAGAGAGAGAGAGAGAGAGAGAGAGAGAGAGAGAGAGAGTGTGTGTGTGTGTGTGTGTGTGTGTGTGTGTGTCTCTTTTTTTAAATATACAGATCCTTCGCTGGACGGACTGGCCGAGAGCAAGTAATGGGATTTCCATATATCTGATGGTGTAATTCAGCGGCTCCATTACCGTCCGCGGCCGATTGGGATTGTGGACGTCCAAGATGAGGAGGATGAGGAGGAAAAAAAGGATGAGGAGGATGATGAGGAGGAGGGAGAGGAAGAGGAGGAGGAGGGAGGGAGAGATGGGAGAGGAAGAAAAGGAGGAAGAGGAGGAGGGAGAGGAAGAAGAGGAGGAGGGAGAGGAAGAAGGAGAGGAAGAAGAGGAAGAGGGAGAGGAAGAAGAGGAAGAGGGAGAGGAAGAAGAGGAGAGGGAGAGGAAGAAGAGGAAGAGGGAGAGGAAGAAGAGGAGGAGAGAGAGAGAGGAAGAGGAGAAGGAGGCAGAGGAAGAAGAGGAGGAGGAGGCAGAGGAAGAAGAGGAGGAGGGAGAGGAAGAAGAGGAGGGAGAGAAAGAAGAGAAGGGAGAGGATGAAGAGGAGGAGGGAGAGGATGAAGAGGAGGAGGGAGAGGATGAAGAGGAGGAGGGAGAGAAAGAAGAGAAGGGAGAGGAGGAAGAGGAGGAAGGAGAGACAGATGATGAGGAGGAAGGAGAGGATGAAGAGGAGGAAGGAGATGATGAGGAAAGAGAGGAAGAGGAATAGGAGAGAGAAGGGCGGGCGGTTGTAATAGAAAGTAATAGAAGGGAGAAAGAAGTAGAGGAAGAGAGAAGGGAAGGAAAAAGAGGGGAAAGAGGAAAGGGTGAGGAAAGAAGGAAAGAGAAGAGAGAAAGAGGAAAGGGTGAGGAAAGAAGGAAAGAGAAGAGAGGAAGAGGAAAGAGGAGGAAGAGGGTAGTATAGAGAGAAAGAGGAAGGAGGAGGAGGAGGAGGAGGAAGATAATAAGAGAAAGAGAAGACGGAAAAGAAGGAAAATGAGAAGAAGGAAAAGCGCAGGCCGACTTGGCTTCTCAATCAGAGAGCGTGCGGCGTCCACTCAAACAGGTCCTCGGGGAGACATGACGGGAGAGGAATCTATCTATTCTTGAACAGGATTCTTCTCCACTACAAAAAATGAAGGGGGGTGTCAGGATCTCTCTCTCTCTCTCTCTCTCTCTCTCTCTCTCTTTCCCACATTTACTCACTCACACCCAAACACAAAGCCATAGGCAATAACAGAGCGAGAGCGCGAGAGAGAGAGAGAGAGAGAGAGAGAGAGAGAGAGTGAGAGAGAGCGAGGACAAGATAGAGAGAGAGAGAGAGGCGATCCATTTCTTCATTACTGAAATATGTCAATGTATAATGCCTACAAAGTGGATTAAACAATCTATGAATACATTCATTTGCATATTCAAGCACCTCCAAGCCTTGCTTAAGTTGCCATCACCGTAAACGTCGGATTCGATGTTTTAACATAAATGATTTTTTATTCGAATTTCACTGAATTATATTCATCGGCTTCAAATCAACCTGTCAATACTTCCTGCCTCTTCACTAATCATATGCATTCATCATGAGTTAGCCAGTTAGTCAGTCAAGTCAGTCTCTCTCACTTGTGTATAAAGCAAATATTCTTGCTTTACTCCTACTCCTTACCTCTCCTGCTCGTCATTCCTCTACTTCTTTCGTAGTCTAATGCTTCTCTCCCAACCCTACTGCCACACACACACACATATATATATAAATATATATATATATATACATTTGTATATACATACATATACATATATATATACATACATATACATATATATATATATATACATACATATGCATATATATATATATATACATACATATGCATATATATATACACATACATATACATACATATATACATATACATATACATACATATATACATACATATATACATACATGTACATATATATACATACATGTACATATATATACATACATGTACATATATATACATACATGTACATATATATACATACATGTACATATATATACATACATGTACATATATATACATACATGTACATATATATACATACATGTACATATATATACATACATGTACATATATATACATACATGTACATATATATACATACATGTACATATATATACATACATGTACATATATATACATACATGTACATATATATACATACATGTACATATATATACATACATGTACATATATATACATACATGTACATATATATACATACATGTACATATATATACATACATGTACATATATATACATACATGTACATATATATACATACATGTACATATATATACATACATGTACATATATATACATACATGTACATATATATACATACATGTACATATATATACATACATGTACATATATATACATACATGTACATATATATACATACATGTACATATATATACATACATGTACATATATATACATACATGTACATATATATACATACATGTACATATATATACATACATGTACATATATATACATACATGTACATATATATACATACATGTACATATATATACATACATGTACATATATATACATACATGTACATATATATACATACATGTACATATATATACATACATGTACATATATATACATACATGTACATATATATACATACATGTACATATATATACATACATGTACATATATATACATACATGTACATATATATACATACATGTACATATATATACATACATGTACATATATATACATACATGTACATATATATACATACATGTACATATATATACATACATGTACATATATATACATACATGTACATATATATACATACATGTACATATATATACATACATGTACATATATATACATACATGTACATATATATACATACATGTACATATATATACATACATGTACATATATATACATACATGTACATATATATACATACATGTACATATATATACATACATGTACATATATATACATACATGTACATATATATACATACATGTACATATATATACATACATGTACATATATATACATACATGTACATATATATACATACATGTACATATATATACATACATACATGTACATATATATATATATACATACATGTACATATATATATATATATACATACATGTACATATATATATATATACATACATGTACATATATATATATATACATACATGTACATATATATATATATACATACATGTACATATATATATATATATATACATATATATATACATATATATACATATACATATATACACATATATATACACATACATATATACACATATATATACATACATATATACACATAAACATACATATATACACACACATATATACATTATATATATATATATATATATATATATATATATATATATATATATATATACTTACATATACACAGGAGGAAAAGTACTGTAGAAGTAGGAGTAGGAGGGAAAATAGGAGGAGGAGGGGGAAATGGAAGAGAACTAGGAGGAGGAGGAGGAGGAAGAGAAGTAGGAGGAGGAGGAGGTCTTCCTTCAATATCTTTAACTATCATATATTAGAATGTTTGAGAGAGGTAGAGAAGAGAAGAGGAAGTAGGAGGAGGAGGAGGAGGAAGAGAAGTAGGAGGAGGTGGAGGAGGAAGAGAAGTAGGAGGAGGTGGAGGAGGAAGAGAAGTAGGAGGAGGAGGTAGAGGAGGAAGAGAAGTAGGAGGAAGAGAAGGAGGAGGAAGAGTAGGAGGAGGAGGAGGAAGAGAAGTAGGAGGAGGAAGAGTAGGAGGAGGAGGAGGAAGAGAAGTAGGAGGA
>BOPN01001095.1:261088-263588 GCA_017312705.2 Penaeus japonicus
TACAGATGACACACAGACAATGACAGACCTACAATTATGTGATGCTATTTTCTGTTTCGTGATATTTTTATCTTTATCCTAGTTCCCGGATGACGGAGCAACATTTTCCTTAGGCATTCGATGACCACTTTAAAGGATCGGTAGTTGTGGCGCTCCTGCGGTTGCTCCTCGCCCGTCTTGGCTCCCTTCACTCCAGTGGTCTGTTCCACGTGGACTACCAGAACCGCGCTAACGACATCGAACGACACATGGACTAATTAAGTACACTGTGGGCTGACAGACGCCAAACGGACAAGCTCACGTCACACGCGGGGCGACCGGCAGTCAGAGCACCCTCGATTATGCCCCTCTTCCAACAGCCTATGCTTTCATTTCCTTTACTGGTCTCGCTGTTGTTGCTGTCGTAGTCCGTGGAAGCCTCACTTGCATGGCGAGCGGTTGTTTCCTCCCTACTGTGTCATCTCTTGATTGACGTCGGGTTGTATAAGTACCCGGTTGAGGTGACTCTCCGTAAAGGCGGTTGTTGGGGTATTTTCGACGTTACGGATTACCGTTGTTGCAGTTTCTGCTTTACTAGCTGTTGTTGTTGTATTAGCCACTGTCTTTAAGACAATGCTGTTCATGTAGAAGTCGCAAAGATATTATCCTTATATTTGCTGCGCTTGCAAAAGTTCCTCCCCAAACCTTTCCACCTTAGAAAGGAGGCGTCGTAACGCCGTGATGGAGGCTGCTTAGAAGTATGTTTGATGCTACAATATCAGCATAATCTATTGTCACTGAATGGACATGAGTACATCACGTAATGTAAAATGCAAGCCTTGGGTGACTTGTTATACTAACAATCAATTTCACCATCTCTTTCAGGCCATAGCATGGTGTGGGTGCGTACGGCAGGGCTAGCAAATATTTTATCAATCTCGTCCTTATGCACTTTGCGCTATACTGTTGGTCAATCATGTTGGATTTCCTCCACAGAGTCTGACGTCAGATTCTTACTGCGAGGAAGAGCATACGATTCAAGGGACTGGTATAGCCTGGCGATTTTAATGTCCACCGACGATATAGACAGTACCAAATCCACAATGTAAACAAATAGTTTTTGGCACTGTTCCCACTACATATACATTCACACACATTTCATGAAAGTCTGGCGCTGATAAGTGTCCAAATTTGGGACACATTTTTTGATAATCGCAGGTAAGCACACAAAAGAGAAAAAGAGAAGAGGGTGAAATAAAATGGTTGGAAATATGAAGAGAAAAAAGAAAAGGGAAGACCAGACGAAAAGGACACTGGGAAGTAGAAAAGAAATCGTACACTGAAAACAGAAAGAGGGAAGAAATAGAACTATCAGGATGAGAAGAATAAGAGAAAAAAAATGGAAATGACTGAAAATGGGGGAAAATAGGAAAGAAAATGAAGGCAATATAATACAAAAAAATAAAAGGGAATAAGAGATCTAGTAAGCTAGGTCAGATGCGCCGCCGGGCTTATATGCACCGAGGCGAGCCCGCCTGTGCCAGCGTGTGCTGACTCGTGCGAGAGTGTGCCAACGAGTGCTGACTAGTGTGAGAGTGTGCCAACGAGTGCTGACTAGTGTGAGAGTGTGCCAACGAGTGCTGACTAGTGTGAGAGTGTGCCAACGAGTGCTGACTCGTGTGAGAGTGTGCCAACGAGTGTTGACTCGACCTGAGCTTGGTCCTTACCCGTCGCATTGCCCAGGCACAGGCGGTGACCGCTAGGCGACAGTGGAAACTCACGAGCTTGGACAGGGCTTGATCTGCCGACCACGGGAATGGGTGATCGGCATTCAGAAAGCGGGAGAGAAGAATAGGGGGAAAGAGAGAGATGAGAAGACGAAGAGAGAAATGGAAAATAGAAGAGGGTGGGAAGAAAGGAAAAGGAAGAAAGGGGGGGGTAAAGGAAAAGAGAGGGAGAAAGAGTTAAAGAGAGATAAGAATAAGGGAAACAGAAGAGAGGGACAGAAGAAGATGAAGGGAGATGGAAAGAGAGAAAGGGAAAGAAGATGATGGAGAAAGAGAAATGAGGAAAAGAGAAGGAAGCAAGGAAAACAAGAGAAGAAGAGGGTGAAAGGGAGAAAAAAAAAAAAAACAAGAAGAAGGTGGGGCAGAGTAAAGGGGAATCGCAAATGCGAGATAATCTTTCTCCTGCGCGTCCAGTGAAGCGGAAGACTCAGGAAGTGCCAATGGGGGACAGGGAGAGAAGAAGGGGGGGGGGGGGCGAGAAAAAGCGAAGGAAGAGTTGTGATGGCTAGATGGCATAACGGGAGACTGGGTAGATATCTGTGAACATGTGTACTTCTATCTACACATATCATATATGAACACACTTACACACACATACAGACATACACACGCAAACACACAATCACATATATATAAATATGTGTGTATATATATATGTGTAAGTGTGTGTGTTAGTGTGTGTGTGTGTGCGTGTGTGTGTGTGTGTGTGTGTGTGTGTGTGTGTGTGTGTGTGT
>BOPN01001095.1:271088-273588 GCA_017312705.2 Penaeus japonicus
AGGATTAAAAGGAGGAGTAGGAGAAGGAGGAAGAGGATGAGGAGGATGAGGAGGAAGAGGAGAAAGAGGAGTTGAGAAGGAGGGAGAGAAGTAGAGAAGAGACGAAGGAGAAGGAGCGGAGTAGGAGGGAGGGAGGGACGGAGGGGGGGAGGGACGGAGAGAAGAGGAAGAAAAAAGGGAAGAGGTAGAGAAGAGACGAAGGAAAGGAAAACGGATTTGGAGGGAGGGAGGGAGGGAGGGAGGGAGGGAGGGAGGGAGGAAGGGAGGGAGAGAAGAGGAAGGAAAGAGGGAAAAGGAGAAGGAGGAGGAGGAGAGAGAGGGGGGGATGAAAGGTAGAGAAGAAACAAGGAGAAGGAAGCAGAGTAGGAGGGAGGGAGGGAGGAAGGGAAAGAGAGAAGAGGAAGGAAAGAGAGAAAAAAAGAAGGAAGAGGACGAAGATGACGGAGCGATAGAAAGAAAAGTAAGAAAGAAGAGAACAAAATATATGAAAGAAAAAAGGAGCTGCAAAACAGACGAGAAAACGAAGAAGAATAAAGAAAAGCGGAAGAAAAGCAAGAAAAAAAAGTAAAAAGAAAGAAAGAAAAAAAGAAAGATGATGATGATGATGAAACAAAAATAAAAACAAGAAGACGATTAAGAAGAAAGAAATAAGAGAAAGGGGAGGAGAAAACAAGAATGAAAAGAAGACAAAATGAAGAAGAAGGAAAAAAAAGTAAGGAGAGGGAGAGATGAAAGTGAAGGGAAAGAAAAAAAGACAAGAATATGAAGGAAAAATTATAGAGAGAAAGAAAAGGAAGAAAAGAAAGAAAAGGAGAAGAGGAGGAGTGGGAGAAGGAGAAAAAAGAAAGGGAAAACAACAACAAAAATAATAACGATATTAGCTAAATATGATTAAAAAGAATTATAATGATAATGATAATAATAATAATAATAAGGATAACAACAACAACAATAATACTACTGATATTAAGAATAACAATAATAATAATAATAATGATAATAATCACAACAACAATAATAATAATATTAATATCAATAATAATAACAATAATAACAAGACAAAAAAAGGAGATTAAAGAGAAGAAGAGGAAAAAAGAAGAAGAAGAAGAAAACGACGAAGAAGAAAAAAGAGAAAGAAGAAGAAAGAGGGAGAAGAAGAATAAAATGAATAAATAATATGAACAATAACGACGAGGTTAGGAGAAGGATGGGAAAATAAGCATGAAAAGCAGAGGCGAAGAGAACGAGCAGGAGATCCGCTTTCCGAGAGCCGCCGCTAAGAGCTTCGAGGATGACACTACCTCTTCAAGTCGCACTCAAGGCAAAGGGAAAGGAAGGGGAGATTGTGGTGGAAGAGGAGGAGGAGGAGAGGGGAGAAGGAAGCTGAGGAGGAAAAGCAGGAGAGGGAGGAGGAGAAGCAGCAGGTGGAGGAGAAGGAGGTGGAGGAGTAGGAGGAGAAGGAAGAGGAGGGAAGAGGAGAGGAAGGAGGACTAGTGGGAGGGAGAAGGAGAGTGAGAGGGAGAGGAGGAGGAGGAGGAGGAGTGAGAGGGAGAGGGAGGAGAGGAGGAGGAGGAGTGAGAGTGAGAGGGAGGAGAGGAGGAGGAGGAGGAGGAGGAGGAAGGAAGAGGAGGAGGAGGGAGAAGGAGGAGGAAGGAAGAGGAAGAGAAGGAGGGAGGAGGAGCAGGAGGTGGAGGAAGAGGAGGAGGAGGAGGAGAGGGAGGAGGAGGAGGAGGAGAGGGAGGAGGAATAGTGGGAAGAAGAGGAGGAGTGTTGGTGGTGAGGGGGAGGAGGAGGAGGAGGAGGAGGAAAGGGAAGGGAGAGGAGGAGGAGGAGGAGGAGGATCAGGAAGAAGAGGAGGAAGAGGAGAGGAGGAGGGGGAGGAGGCGTGCTGTCCCTTATCTCGCCTCTCGTTCTCCTTCTTATCGGCTCTAAGTCCTCGTCATTCTTCCCTTGGCTAAATCTCTTTCTTCCTTCCTTCTTACAATTAGGTTTCTTTCCCTCTCTCTTCCTCTCCCTTGCTACCCCCCCCCCCCGCTCCCTTCTCCCCTCCTGCTCCTTCTTCTTTCCATCTCTCTCTCTCTTCCTCACTCTTCTTCTTCTTCCCTTCTCCCTCCCTACCTCCCTCATGCTTCTTCCTCTCCCCCCTACCGCTCTCTACCTCCCTCCTGCTTCTTCCTCCCCCCCCCCCCCCGCCGCTCTCTACCTCCCTCCTTAAGCTTCTTCCCCCCCCGCCGCTCTCTCTCCCTCCCCTCCTGCTTCTCCCCCCCGCCACTCTCTCCCCTCCCTCCTGCTTCCCCCCCCCCCCCCCGCCACTCTCTACCTTCCTCCTGCTTCTCCCCCCCCCCCGCCACTCTCTACCTCCCTCCTGCTTCCTCTCCTTCCTTGCCTTCTCACGGTACTCAAAACAAGACAAAACAACCAATTCTCTATACGTCCTAAGACCAAAACCGGAAACAGGGGCAAGAAACACACAGATCAATGGACCATCTACCACAACATC
>BOPN01001095.1:293588-296088 GCA_017312705.2 Penaeus japonicus
CTCCTTCCCCTTCACCTATCATTTTTCCTTCTTTTTTTTTCCTTCGGAAATCTTCTACTCTTCTTTCTCCTTCCTCTGCTACTGTTTCTCTTCGCCCTTTTTCTTCTCTTCCTCCTCTCCTGTCTTCACTCTTTTCCTTATCCTCCTTTCTCTTCTCCTACTCCTCTTCCTCCTCCTTTTTCTTCTCCTATTCTTCCTTCTCCTCAATCTCTACTTCTACTCTTCCTCTTCCTCTATCTTTACTCTCCTCCTCCTCCTCCTCCTTTTAACTTTTTTTTTCTCTTTCCATCCCCTCCTTTTTACTTTTTTTTTCTCTCTTTCCATCTCCTCTTTTTCCTCCACCTCCTCTTTCTCCTCCTCCAAACACAAAATACACACACATGGAGCAATGGTCGAGAAAGGAGGAAGGTGAAGGAGAAGGAGAAGGAGAAGGAGGGAGGGGATGTCGGGTAGAGAGAGGTAGAAAAGACCTGAGAAAGAGAAGAGTAGGAGAGGGAGAAAAAGAGAAAGGAAAAGGTTGATAAGCGATATGGCAAGGGAGGAGAAGGAGGAGGAGGAGGAGGAGGAGGAAGAAGGTGAAATAGAAGGAGACGAAGAAGAGGAAGAATAAGAAGATGAAGAAGAGGAGGAGGAGGAGGAGAAGAAAAAGAAGTAGAGGGAGGGGGAGGAGGAAGATGAGTAGGCATTGAAGACGGATGACGAAGAAAAATAGTAGAAAAAATAGAAGATGAAGAACTACAACGATAAAGCCGAAGAAGAAGATGACGCAAGAGACGAGGAAGTCAAAGATGACGACGGTAATGGTGATGAAGGAGGGAAAGAGATGCAGAAGGAGTGAGAGAGAGAGAGAGAAAGACATGAAAACATGAACGAAAATTGTGGAAAGTGATCGGTCACTTGCGTGTGGTTGCCCCTCTGTTTGTGTTCCTTCCCTCTCTTCTCGCTCTTTTATCCTTTGCTTCACTCCTATAACATTTCAGGATTAGGAAAATGACCTCACTGGATACGCTCTAGATGTAACTCGTTTTCATTTTTTGTAAGCGACGCCACACACTGTAGGAGGGGGTCTGACGCGATTTAAAGATCTTCCCTTTTTATTAATTTCATCATAATTTCCTCTTCTGTAGATTACCTAAGATATAGTATATGGATTTTTTTTTTATTCTTATTCTTCTAGATACAAAAATTAAGTCTTACTTGATGTAAAAATGTAACTTGTAGAAGTGACGTCAATGTGATGATGTGGCGCTGGTGTCGAAGGGTTTTCCCATCCTGCACATTTTACTTTTATTCCGTCAGACTTGTATATATGTATTGCCTTTACGGATGTAATTTACTCGTTTATTTTCCCTTTACTTTGCAAAACAGAAGAAGAAGAAGAAGAAGAAGAAAAAAGAGAGAAACAAAAATAGAAGAGAGGATATTTTAAGAGGTAAATTAAGAGATTATGAGGATGTAAGCAAAAAGGAAACGAGGTCTTCCACGAGGATAACAAAGTGCAACGAAGAAGTATTGTGTGAAGAAAAGTAAGAAAAGAATAAAAGGTAATGACCAGAACGAGGATTAAAATACACAGTCAGAAAATAAATAAAAGTAAATAGATAACAGCAGATAAGAGGACAAAGACGAGAGAGGAATAAGACGAGAAAGAGAGGGGGGGGGGGTTGGTAAGGGCTAGACCAAGGACTAGAGGGACGTCTTGTAGTTGTTTACTCAAGGGAAATTCGACCTAAGAGGATTTATGAAATATTCTAGAGATGCCGAAGAGCTCTCTTCAGTGGACGATTCACTCTTTACATTCATTCATCTACAATAACACTGCACCAAACCACAGTAGAACACACCACGGTTACTGTACAAATGTACATATTTTAAAAATTTAATGATGTTGCTAACCATAGCAGTAAACTAAATGCTTAAGTTCATTTTCCCATTTTCTCGTATCAAGACCATGTTAGGAAAGCCTTGGTAGAAAAAACAAAAAAAAAAACAAAAAAACAGCGCATTTCTAAGGCGTAAGCCACAGGCAGATAACGCCTGTACTTTTTAGCGCAGTATGGAAACACTCACATGTACACTCGTGCGTACGAATGTGATGGCGAAACGTGCTCTGTTTGTGTACGTCCATGTACGTGTTTGCTTTCCCACGGCCGGCCGCTACACTCCCACTTCGTCCGAATGCGCGGCGGAATCTGTATCGAATTTAGTGTTCGGAAAATATTCGTTGCTTTACGCTTCCTCGATACAGCTGCGACTCGTCGTGTGTGGGCTGAGGGTGACAAGGGGGTCGCGAAGTGCCCTTTCGAGGGGTCTCTTGGGGTCAAGATATGGGCCGTATATACAGACTAAAGGAATAACATATAGATATGTACGTATACATGTAAACACATGTGAGTATATACATACATACACCCACACCCACACCCACACAAACACACAGACACAGACATACACACACACACAATATATATATATATATATATTTATATATATATATATA
>BOPN01001095.1:306088-308588 GCA_017312705.2 Penaeus japonicus
AGGAAAAAGAAATACAGAAAATTCCATTCCAGCACAGTAATCAGTGTACTTTCACCAGCGATGAATAAACGAAATCATGCATGCATGTGGTTGCATACACGACTGATATCTAATCGTGACGTCACAGGATCCGGGTTTTTCCTTGCGCACGGTGCTGCCATTACACTGGTCACCCCATATTTTCTTCTCTCCTTAATATTTTTACAAATCCCTTAAGATATAAACATATTCCACTAAATTCAAACATTAGAACCCTTGTAGTGATAACCAGGCCTTCTGCAAAAGCACGGGGTATCCCTGTGGAGGAATATTAAACCGTTTGAAGCCATTATTATACGACGCCTCATGTCGGAGGAACAAAGGTGCCGCGAGATTTGGCGGGAAAGTCTCCACTCTCGCGAACATTTTCACAAAATTGTAATAATTTAAGGCGATGATTGTTATCCTTATCATAATATCAGACATTATTAATGTAATATTCACGATTATTGTTATCATTATCATCGTTACTTTAACCAATGCATATGTTACCTTATACATTACTATCATTACTTTTACCCTTTTGAATATACATATCATATGACCCCTTTTGTCATCATGATAATAATTATCATCAACTATGTTTTCATCCTCATCAATATTATCAATATCTTCATTGCTACCTCACAATTTATCATCTTATGCATCATCTTCAACATTCATCATTAAAATTACATATATACACCATCCTCACTATCTATTGCCATGAACATGATCATCGTAATACTAGCTTATTAATATTAATATCATAATAATTGTTGTTATAACTGTTTCACTTATCATTAACGTTAAGCTTCATCATCATGACAATCCTAATTATAATTAATCATCAACATGATCATCAATATCTGTCACGGTCAAATTAGCACCATTATCATTATCTCGTTGTTATCTTTATTACTATCATGTGTTTATTGATATTGGAATAATAATAATAATAATATTGATAATAATAATAATAATAATGATAATAATAATAATGATCATAATAATAAAGCTAATAAAAATCATGATAATAATAATAATAGTAATAATAATAACATGCTGATTATTATAAAAGAGTTATCACAATAATAACAACAACTACAATATTCGTAATCAACAACAACAAAAACAGCAATGAGTGTTGGCCATAAACTACAAGCGAGGTCAGAAAAGGCAAAACCCTTTGTGACATGAAGACACAAAGAGACCAGATCCACGAGAACTCAAAAAGCAACCACCATACTTTTCTAAAAAGTAGTTCTTGCGTGAATAGACAAGAGTTATACCCTTTTGACACTTGTTGCCAGGGGTATGGAGTAGGAAATTAAATACGATATCAGAACCGTTGATGGAAATTTGCAGAGGATTTGGAATTAGCAGTGACGTGGCAGTGACTCCCATAGTCACCATTTACAGGAGTCTACATAAAGTTGGTCTGAATAGCCAATTTGTAACTTTACTGAAGGTCTGTTTTCTAGGAATAGTGTGGACACTGAGGGCTGAGTGCTGAGGGTTGGGTGTCCTGTATATCTGAGGTTGTGGGGTGTTGTTTTATATGATAATATTGAGGGTAGTATTAACGATAATAATGTTAATGATAATGATAAGGATGATAATAACAATAATAATAATGATACTAACAATAATAATAATGATAACAACAACAATAATGGTAAAAAATACAGCAAAAAATGATATCATTCATCAATATCATTATGACTACTGCTACTACTATTATTTTCATTACCATTGTTATTATCATAATTTTTATCATTACGATTATCATTATCATTATAATCATTATCGTTTTCATTATTATTATTTGTGAAGATGATGATGGTGATGATCATCATCATCATCATCATTATCATCATCATCATCATTACTATCAATATCAAAAGAACATACGCAAGATCTACTGTATGTGTGTGTTTATGAAAATAAAATCCAGGTGGATTTCGAAACTATTGTCTCTCTCTTCTAGATTCAAGACTCTGTTAGATTTATTTTAACTCGAATAAAATGAAAGATAAATAAAACATCTATTCACAGAAAAAGGGTAGGGGTAATATGATTTTGTCGTGATGCAGGCTATAATATACAATGCGGATGTGCCACAGGAAATTACAAAATCGTGTATAATTGTAAAATCATTAATGTAACTGCTGGTGAAGTTATCCCAATTATGAATATTTTAGTGATGATAATCTTTAGTATGGAGTTTACAGTACTAACACTAACTACTATAACCAGTTGTCTATACCAGTAAGACTGATTATTATCTATCGTTTTAATATCTGAGGTCTACTATTATTAGTAATGAGGTAAATGATACTACTATAAATATTACTACTATAGCAGATAACACACATTGTAACTATCACCACGAATAAACATGGTTATTCTCATCATTGTCATTATTATCATTACATGCATTATTAATTTAACCGTCATTATGAATTACCACTACTAGGAC
>BOPN01001095.1:343588-346088 GCA_017312705.2 Penaeus japonicus
GGGGAGTGGAGGGAAGGGGAGAGGAGGAGGGGAGTGGAGGGAAGGGGAGAGGAGGAGGGGAGGGGAGTGGAGGGGGAAGGGGTGAGGAGGTAGGGAGTGGAGGGGAAGGGAGAGGAGGAGAGGGATTGGAGGGAAGGGAGAGGAGAGGGGGAGTGGAGGGAAGAGGGAGAGGAGGAGGGGAGTGGAGGGAAGAGGGTAGAGGAGGAGGGGGAGTAGAGGGAAGGAAGGGGAGAGGGAGGAGGAGGGGAGTGGAGGGAAGGGGAGAGGAGGAGGGGGAGTGGAGGGAAGGGGGAGAGGAGGAAGGGAGTGGAGTGAAGGGGAGAGGGAGGAAGGGGAGTGGAGGGAAGGGGAGAGGAGGAGGGGAGTGGAGGGAAGGGGAGAGGAGGAGGGGAGTGGAGGGAAGGGGAGAGGAGAAGGGGAGTGGAGGGTGGAGGGAAAGGAAGAGGGGAGTGGAGTGGAGGGAAGGGGAGAGGAAGAGGGGAGTGGAGGAGGGGAGTGGAGGGAAGGGGAGAGGAGGAGGGGATTAGAGGGAAGGGGAGAGGAGGAGAGGATTGGAGGGAAGGGGAGAAGAGGAGAGGAGTGGAGGGAAGGGGAGAGGAGGAGGGGAGTGGAGGGAAGGAGAGAGGAGGAGGGGAGTGGAGGGAAGGGGAGAGGAGGAGGGGAGTGGAGGGAAAGGGAGAGGAGGAGGGGAGTGAAGGGAAGGGGAGAAGAGGAGGGGAGTGGAGGGAAGGGGAGAGGAGGAGGGGAGTGGAGGGAAGGGGAGAGGAGGAGGGGAGTGGGTGGTGGAGGGAGAGGAAGAGGGGAGTGGAGTGGAGGGAAGGGGAGAGGAGGAGGGGAGTAGAGGGAAGGGGTGAGGAGGAGGGGAGTGGAGGGGAGGGAAGGGGAGAGGAGGAGGGGAGTGGAGGGTGGAGGGAAAGGGAGAGGAGGAGAAGAGTGGAGGGAAAGGAAGAGGGGAGTGGAGTGGAGGGAAGGGGAGAGGAGGAGGGGAGTGGAGGGAAGGGGAGAGGAGGAGGGGAGTGGAGGGAAGGGGAGAGGAGGAGGGGAGTGGAGGGAAGGGGAGAGGAGGAGGGGAGTGGAGGGAAGGGGAGAGGAGGAGGGGAGTGGGGGGTGGGGGGAGGAAAGGAAGAGGGGAGTGGAGTGGAGGGAAGGGGAGAGGAGGAGGGGCAGTGCAGGGAAGGGGGTGAGGAGGAGGGAGTGGAGGAGGGGAGAGGAGGAGGGGAGTGGAGGGAAGGGGAGAGGAAGAGGGGAGTGGAGGGAAGGGGAGAGGAGGAGAGGAGTGGAGGGAAGGGGAGAGGAGGAGGGGAGTAGAGGGAAGGGGAGAGGAAAGAGGGGGTGGAGGGAAGGGGAGAGAGGAGGAGGGAGTGGAGGGGAGGGGGAGAGGAGGAGGTGAGTGGAGGGAAGGGGGAGGAGGGAGGGAAGTGGATAGAAAGGGGAGAGGAGGAGGGGAGTGGAGGGAAGTGGATAGAAGGGGAGAGGAGGAGGGGAGTGGAGGGAAGGGGAGAGGAGGAGGGGAGTAGAGGAGGGGAGTGGAGGGAAGGGGAGAGGAGGAGGGGAGTGGAGGGAAGGGGAGAGGAGGAGGGGGGGGAGGGAAGGGGAGAGGAGGAGGAGGAGGAGTGGAGGGAAGGGTAGAGGAGGAGGGAGTGGAGGGAAGGGGAGAGGAGGAGGGAGGGAGGAGGGAAGAAGGGAGAGGAGGAGGTGTGTGGAGGGAAGGGGAGAGGAAGAGGGGAGTGGAGGGAAGGGGAGAGGAGGAGGGGAGTAGAGGGAAGGGGAGAGGAGGAGAGAAGTGGAGGGAAGGGGAGAGGAGGAGAGGAGTGACGGTAAGGGGAGAGGAGGAGGGGAGTGGAGGGAAGGGGAGAGGAGGAGGGGAGTAGAGGGAAGGGGAGAGGAGGAGGGAAGTGGATAGAAGGGGAGAGGAGGAGGGGAGTGGAGGGAAGGGGAGAGGAGGAGAGGAGTGACGGTTAGGGGAGAGGAGGAGAGGAGTGGAGGGAAGGGAGAGGAGGAGGGGAGTGGAGGGAAGGGGAGAGGAGGGGAGTGGAGGGAAGGGTAGAGGAGGAGAGGAGTGGAGGGAAGGAGAGAGGAAGGGAGGGGAAAGGAAGGAAGGAAGATAAAGGGAGGGGAGGGGAGGGGAGGGGAGGGGAGGGGAGGGGACCAGGGGAAAGCAGAAGGGGAGAAGAGTATAGAGGGGCTTGGGTAAGGGGTAGAGTGTAGGGGGTCGAGGGTAGAGGGTAGAGGGTAGAGGGTAGAGGGGGTAGGGAGGCCAAGCTTGCAGCGGATATAATCCCTGATAGAGAATACGTACATCTCCGTGCACTGTGTGAGCGTGGTAATTTCAGGCACAATACGAATTAACGATTACAGTGCTTTTTATATTTATGCAAACACACACTCACACTCACACTCACACTCTCACACACACACACACACACACACACACACACACACACACACACACATATATATATATATATATATATATATATATATATATATATATATATAT
>BOPN01001096.1:15000-20000 GCA_017312705.2 Penaeus japonicus
CTATATATTATCCTGTCTACCAGGTTGCATGCAGCACAGGTAAGTGCATGGTTAATGAAACGCACTGCTTCCTTTGTCCAGAAAGCGAACGATTATATCTTCTTTGTGCAAAGGAATTTAGCTTCACAGCCAGAATTAAATTCATAGAGACATTATGAATTCCTATGATAATAAAGCACAACTTGCACATCCGAATGATGATGATAATAATAATGATGATAATAATAATGATAATAATAATAATAATAATGATAATAATAATAATAATAATAATAATAATAATAATAATAATGATAATAATAATAGTGATAATAATAATAATAATTATAATTAAGATAATATAAATAGTGACAACAATAATTATGATGAAAATAATAATGACGATAACAATAATACAATAAAAGTATCATATATGTATATATATATATATATATATATATATATNTTGACTTGCTCGCCAATAGCAATCGCGCTTTTCCAGGATGACTCCAAAGGGAATTGAAGTCATACAATGAATAGATAAATGAATAAATAAATAAGGACATATGTAAATGAACACACAAATATGTGTGTGTGTGTATATATATAATTATATATATATACATATATATGTGTATATATATGTATATATGTGATATATATATGCATATATATGTGTATATATATGTATATATGTGATATATATATAATATATATAATATATTCATATATATATATATATATATATATATATATATATATATATATAAAGACAGAAACTAATAAAATAATAATAGAAAACATCTTCCCTAACGTAAGACTAAAACACAAATCAAAAGAAATTTCACACTTGGATCTAGTCCTTCCGTTAGCAAAGCTAAATCTGCCCTTCAGAGGAAGACGCACATCAGCGCAGGGAACTACACCACCCAAAGACCTCGTGCTTGAGACGCCGAGGCCTAGAGCAGCCAGGCCAAGGCGGCCACGCGAGACGCTGGTCCTCGGAGTCGGCTTTGCACACTAAGGGCTACTAACATCGCTTCACAAGGAATGCAGGCTGAACTTACTTCTTCACTTCTTCCAACAAAGCTCGCTCTTCGTCGGTCATAGCGTTCGTTTCAGAGGGAGGCTTGTCGCCAGGGGTCATGGAAAGAGAGAGATAGTAAGGATAGCTGCGCCTTACCTCATGGCCCGCACACTCCCACCCACTCATGGCCACAACCACAACATATGCCATACTTTTCATTGCTCGGCCACACCAACATCATCTGTGGGGACTACATAAAGCTTGTGCCTCATTTATCACACTTATTTCCTACATGTCAGAAATCGCATGATATAAATTATCAGCACAGGAAATGAAGAAAACATTGTGTTTCTAAAATACATTTGCCAAAAAAAAAACAAATCCACAAGTGACTGCATTCCAGAGCTTTCTGCAACAGTCTATGTTGCAGAAATCACTCTAGTACATCATTTACAATATGTATATCAACAATCATAGTGTGTGGCCAATCTGTATCTTTCCATAAGCGGAAATAGCTATGGCACTCTTCACTATACGTGCCACCATCTACAAATGCCTCACCTACTGGACCAGCTGTGGTGCGAGCCACTCGTGGCCAAACCCAGTAAAACTGATTTCTGTGTTAACTACTTGGGCCGTGAGTGATGAATATCAACAGCAGACAACTTAAGCTATGCACTTGTAACATTAGTTTGTTTTCAGGACTTGACATGAATTAATGAAACAGTTCCACATTCAGAACTCGAATACTTCCGTGTTCAAAATGGACTGTAATGCTAATTTTAAACCTTTGTGAATGCTGAAAACAGTTGCCGAATGGCCTTACAGTGTGGCATCAATGGGTGCAGCTGGTCCTATCAAAGTGCTGGCCGAGTGAACGTGGATCGGGCCCAGAATGACAGTGCCTAATGTCACGGTGGGCACGAGAACCACCTAGTCATGCTGCACACCATACAACCCAACTCTGCTTCAAGCTCAACTAGGTTAGAGAAGGTTTAATCAAAAGATTTTTTTCAGGTCATTATAATGAGTTTGTGACTGAGTGGTTGATTCATCAAAATAAACAGCAAGAATTACACACCACTTCCTTCTGATCTATCGTAGTTGACCTAGTTGCTCTGCAGAGCTGCCACTGAACAACCAACCTGCTGATTCCGGTTTTGTAACTGTGATCTCTGTTCTGTGTTGGGGTTTGGTTGAGTGTGGCCTGTGACCTTCCAGCTGTGCGAAGTAAGAATCGCTTCTGACCTCGGATCCAGTGATCTGAGTGTGGGGCCCGACCTCTCCCCCGTGTAGGCCTAGCAACCTAAATATGGTTGGTGTCTGATCTTTCATCTGTTTAAGGCCTAATGTGGCTAGTCTTGGCCTTCGCCTCTGTGGCAGGTCGAGCGACCAGTACTTACTTGATGACCTCTTCCATAACAGCCTGTTCCTCGGGACTCATGGCATCGCCAGGCATGCACGACTCGGGGATGATGCCGTAGCGTTGCTGCAGCAGCTCTAGCGCCTGTAGCTGCAGCTCGAGGTTCTTCTGGATCATCATTCTCTTGAAAATCTCGTAGTCATCAGCTGCCCAGACCTGCTCGAACAGTGTCTGAAGAAAAGAGTTCCTTATATTAGTTGACTGCATATTTAAGATTTGTTATTGGAGGATATGATTAGTGTAGTACACTGCGATGCACAGTTAACAAATATCGCAGAATTTCAAATAAACGATAAAATCAATGCAGTACACTGCGAACATAGTGGACAAATCTTCCTATAACATCTGATAAGTTTTGAAGCATAAAAGGGAACAATCATCACAGAACTTTAATGGCAGACATCGAAAATGAAATAACGAGAGAAGGCTATGATGCTGCAATACCTGGTGGAATGTAGTCTTGATTGAGGCTTTCCCGCAGGCGGACTCGAACTGGTCGGGAGTGATTCCGATGTCCTCCATGTAGGAGCCCAGCATGAAGTCCACCAGGTTCTTGTACTCTTCGTGGATCTTGGTGTGTTCGGAGTCATCTTCACAGCCGGGCTCGAAGACTGGTGGAGACATTAAAAAAATAATTGTAGCCAAGAGGCGTCGTGGCTAGACTCTTTCTAACCTTAAAACATTTGTGAATTGGAGGAAAGAAGAATTAAAGGGAATATGGAGTAAGCCACAAGAAGAACATTGGTAAGAAGTTTTTAAATGTTCAGAACCTGGGAAAGAACATTTCATTTTTTTAAAGTGAAAAACATGGAACGGCTAACCTGACACAAAGTTGAAACTCAATTGTGAGTTTCAAGCAAGCGGAGTCGAAATTCAGCGCGCCTTTGGATTTTTGAAAACTAGGGTTGCACTTTCCCTCTTTAATCTATACATTTTAGACCTTGCGCAGTTCGAATCCATTGCAACCTCAAAACCCGGTCGAGAATTAACGATTAACGATTGACTGGACCGTACTGTCTGAGCGCCATGCCTGTCAGAATCCGCTATTGATCCCTGATTGGCGATAAATATGCTGTGAATGGTCATTACCTGGACCTTAACCACCGAGAACTGGATTCCTCCCCCCACTCCCTTTCCCCCCGACACCCCCTCCCCCCACCACACTTACCCAAACCCTTCTCTAACATGACTACATATGACCCTCTTATTGATTAACCTTATCAATATTTAACTTGGCCAGGTGTTTGGCGAAGATTGTGACAGGTGTTTGTTGATGTTGTCTGAGGCAATGTAGGTATAGGGTGCATTAGAGATTTATTTTATTGTTATTGTTATTTGTTTGTGCATTCCTTTTTCGTGACATGAGATATATATCTGAGTTTCGTGTTCTTGCCGTATTGACTTTTTTGTTATAAGATTTTTTTTTATGGTGAGGGAAGTCAGTATCGATTTACTAAATGTTCTTAACAAAGAAAATTGTAAGAATCATCTTAATCATACTTCATCGAAAAGAAAGTCTTCTCACCAATTTACCTAAAAAAAAAAAAGATAGCAACTATATCCGCTACAAAAACAAATACATTGAATAAATACATCCTCAATCCTCAAGAAATTCCTTCAAAAAAAAGAAAAAAAAGAAGATTACACTATATTTACACCTCAAGAGCAAACACACTTTCTTCATAACATTGGAGAAGCTTACAAGCTATTTCCACTTCAAAAATGAATACATTCAGTTCCCGAAGCACGCTCGCTTCTTCGCTCGATTTCCCGCCGGCTTGTCTGCGCGGCGTAAATGTGAAGCGAGGTATGACCGGCACTGCAGCTAGGTTAACTGTGATCGATAAATGGAATTCGCACAGGTATGTGGGAGGGGGAGGGGGGGGAGGGGGTCTTATGTATTACGTCATCAGAATAGCAAACAGAGGGTTAGCGTGCGGAAAACACTATTCTCGGGGAGTTTATAATCCGGAAATTCACTAGTAAGCGCCTATCCATTGTATTTTTATGTGTGAAGGCGTATGGCTTGAGGTTAATAATTGTTCAAACTGTTAAGGATTAGTCGAAATTTTGATGAATTCTAGTAGCTCATGATTTCACCTGTAGAGTATTACTAGATACCATCCCTGCTATCTACTCCAGTTGAGAATGCTATCATCATCATTTTTTTCAACTGACTGAAGTGTTCTTTCTCGTGTTGTCCTAGTAGATGTAGTATAATGAAAGTATTCTAGTAATCTAACTTACTTAAAGCAAAACGAAATTTCAACCTATTTGAAAATACTTATCAAACATACTTTTTTTTCTTTGAAATTCCTTTCAGTTTTTACCTTTTTGATTGAAAGAGCTACTTCTTGCATGTTTTATTAATATTAATTACTGGGTTCATACACATAACTGTTGCTCTCTCTCTCTCTCTCTCTTCCTGTGTGTGTGTGTGTGCGTATCAGTGTATGTGCGTATGCATGTGTGTGTGTGTGCGTGCGATAATAGTAACGAGGATAACATCGATAACAATAATGTAATATGCTAATCATAAGAATTACACCAGTAATCAAAATAATGAAATTT
>BOPN01001096.1:45000-50000 GCA_017312705.2 Penaeus japonicus
ATCTAGCCCTGCAAAAAGTGCCCAAAGCAGAGTCAGTAAGTCTACAAAGGCAATGTATGATGGTAATACAGTGCCAGCTAAACTTGGATAAAGAGATAGTTTGTGTAACAATAATGCTGATGAAATTCAGACTAAAGGAAAGGTTTTGATATACAAATTTTTATAGGTGTTTGTTACCATTGGAAAAGAAATGTGCTTTTGTTGCAGATGAAGTGATTTTGATATCCTGTTTCTTTCACAGGCATATTGAAGAGGAAAACATCATCGGTTTCAACTGCAAACTTTTCTCTCAAATAATTTGTGAATTTTGGGGAGTAAAAGAAAGTTATACTTGTGCGTGAAAGACTTATTATATCTTAATTCTTAAAGACTGGTTATAACATAATTAGCCTTTCAAAATGAAAGCTTTTGTCCAAGCATCAATTTGTATATTTTTTTTATTGTGTCAGACCTGGGTTCATGCTGTCAACATAACTAACCTAGTGTTTGGAGCAGCAGCCAATTATATGCCAGCTGCCTTTGGAGACTTTAACTCAGACAAACACACAGACATGATTGTCTTAACAGAAGATTTAAAGACAGTTAAAGTCTTGTTATCTAATCTTGAAGCTCCACTGTTGCGCGAGTCAGACCAAGGACTGTCTTGCACATTCGAGAAACTATGGATAAAGAGCATAGTTCCAGGAGATTTTGATGGCAATGGAGCCATGGACCTACTCCTGGTTCCTTTCAACAAAGCCAGTCGCTTGTATGAGGTATATGTCTTGTGGGGAAATAAAAAAAACATGACACTGAGCTGTACTCTGGAGGATAAACCGCTGATGCAACTGAAGAGCCAGCCATTGGTGATGGACGTGAATGGCGACATGATTCCTGACCTTTTCGGGGAAAATGAGAAAGGGAATCGGACATTTTGGATCTTTGGGCCAAACGGACCCCCGAGACCAGAGCCAATGATTGATCCTGCTGAACCACTGCCACATCTAAAGCTTCCAAGTTCCCATGCCTTTATTGATTTAGATAGTGATTTAGCTGCAGATCTCTGGATCACTGCAGAGGGGCAGTATGAAGTCTGGTCATCCACTGATGGGAAGTACAACTTGAATAAGACTATTCCTATCCCAGAGGGCTTAAAACATGTCGGCCAAACGTCCTTTGCTGATGTAAACTTGGATGGAAATATTGAAGCTATAATCCCAGTTTGCAATGATGCAAAGTGTAAGAAAAGCTACTTGGCAGTGTATGACTTCAGGAAATCATCATGGAATTTCCTTGATGTCAACTTTGTAGATGGTGATGGCACTACATGGTCATTTCCCTTCGACCTTACAACCTATAGGTTTTTAGACACTGTAACTCTTCGTGTTGGGGATTTCAACTTGGATGGATACCCGGATTTCTTAGTTACTCTGGTTGATGCATCCCAAAAACCCCAAGTCATCCTCATGGAAAATACCAAGTGTGATGATTCCTCGTGCCAGTATTCACGGAAATTTGTGAATCATTGGAACCACTTCAAAGACTTTGGAGAAACAGTGTTAGGGGCCTTCTGTGATTTCCAGGAAGATGGAACCCTTGATGTTCTTTTAGTACAGAAGACAGATGACGGGAAATATCATATGAATGTCTACAAGGATTCTGTGGAATATGATGCTGTCTTTGTAAAGGTTAGAGGAAATTGCTGCTGCTTTTATGTATTTAAATTTTCTTGTCACTGTTCTCTTTTATTCTACTTCTACTTCATCTTCTTATTATTATTTTCTTCTTTCTCCTTCTCCATATTCTGCTTCTCCTACTTCTCCTTTTCCTTCTCCATCTCCTTCTCTTTCTCTTTCTATTCTTCCTCTTCCTCTTCCTCTTCCTCTTCCTTTTCCATCTTCCTTTTCTTGTTTAGTGTTTTCTATTATCATAATAGATATTAATTATTTGAAATGCAGCTGTCAAATCATAGTAATGGATATATTTTTGGAGATATAAACATTGACTAAAGACCATATATTGCAATATCATTGATATTTGTTAGCCAGACTCTATGTATTATTGTTTTGGTATAGCAATAAGCATGTCCTTACCTTCATACATAGTATATTGTTGAAGTGTGAAGTTTAAATACCTTTTCTGCAACAGGTGCTGATTGGTGGATGCTACGGTGAAATATGTAAGCTGCAGACTGTTCCATATGGGACAAACCAGCCTGGCCCTTCCATCAGGTACTCCATTACAACTGCCACAGGAGGAACTCAAACTTCTCGAGCAACCCAGCTCTCACAGACAGCCCACAGTGTGCTCCAGCTGCCCTATACTATCTTTGGCTTGGGCCGCAACTGGAACTTTGTTGAAGTCCTAGACGTGGGCATTCCCAAAGGGAACTTTTCCAATACGCTCACCAATAGCTTTACACAGATCATCCCCAACTCACAGCTGATTGTGATCCCATACCCCATGGAGCACCCTGATCAATGGGTGAGCAAGCTATTCATCACACCAAGCAAGGCCATGCTCATGACAGCGGGGGCACTCATAGGTACGTGCCTCTTTGTCGCTGTGATCATCGGCATCCTCCACCGCCGTGAGAAGCAGCAAGACAAGCGGGAAAAACAGCAGGAAGCACACAAGTTTCACTTTGATGCTATGTAATTCTAATTGTTTTGATTTGGGTCCTAGCTGGCACATATGTAGGACTTTTGTCTCAACATTGTGATAGGTAGGATTTTCTAGTTTTTAGATAGGTAGGACTTTCTTATTTATAAATACTATTGACTTTGATGTCTAATGAGTGTGAGCATGGCATGGTGAGTGAGTGGATGCTTGCATTCTCTTTCTAGTCAAACACATTGGATTGTGTTGGAAAGTCAAAGTCTGAATAGATATTTGAAGTTTATGGAAATTAAGTTGTTGAGCAGTATACTCTCATTCATTATCAACATTTCTAGATCAATTGAAAGTATAAAGAATTTATAAATGAGAGACAAATATTTCTTGTCTTACATATACATATATACATACATTTGGTGTGTGTGTGTGAGTGTGTGTGTGTGCGTGTGCATGTGCGTGTGCATGTGCATGTGCGTGTGCGTGTGTGTGTGTGTGTGATTATATACATATACACATATATATACTTACATATATTTACAGACACAGAGACACATATGTATATAGATGGAATAATTTGTGCCCGATAGAATTCATTGATTGAAATAGTCATTAAGAATTTATTTCTTATAAAGGGAAAATGTACAGGTTTATATAGTACGAAGGAGCTTTAAATTCATATTCATTATTATTTATTTATTTTTTTTACTGATCAGGGATTGCTTAAGGTTTCAAGATAAGATAGGCACTCCGTTTTTATTGGAGTAGTATTTTTTAGTAATTTATATTTGCATATATGTATAGTCTGCTGCTGGTGTGCCTGATTGCTTACCATATATATTGTGTATGTTTGTTTATGCTTGTGAAGTGCCAGTTTGCATACCATTTATTCAGTCTGGATACAAAAATTTAGAGGAAGTGGGACACATTACTATATATATTTTTTTTTCATGGGAGATCAGAATTAGCTTTGTTCTCTTTATGAAACATTTAACTTCACACAATGCCCTTTTTTACCTGTCAGTTTAGATACAAGATCATTTATTGAAAGTCCACAGTTACAGCTGATAGACCTTTAGAGAATAAGTATTCAGTGCTTTACCTATCTTTAACCCATTCATGCCAGTTGACATGATATCAGTCACTGGAATATTACCCTCATGACAGATGACATCCTATCATTGGGGAAATATATGTCCTGTCATGAGTGCTTTAAGTTTTTGTTGAAGTGGGCTCATCCTAGAACTTCAGTTGTAATGGGAAAGGAAGTGTTATCTTTGTTGTTGTGTGAAAGACTTTTAGAAAGGATTTCATTCCATTTGCTTAAGACATATTCAGTCATAGTGTTCCTTTTGCCATGCTAAATATTACTAATATACTTTTTTCAAAAAAATTCTTCTTATTTATGATGTACTAAGTATATATTGTATGGGAACGATATGTCAAAATAAACTTGGAAAATAAATTTATTTATATATATTATTCACTTGTTTTATAATCCTATTACTGTTCAACTGTTCCTACTGCATCTTCAGATTAATTGTTTTGACTCTACTGATAGAGTAGAGCAGGTACTGTATACCATATTGAAATGATTTTATATTAGTTTGTGATCTCAAAAAAAAAAAAAAATTTTTAAAGTTCTATGGTGCTGAAATTAGTATAAAATGAAGAAAAAAAAGTATTTTTTTAATCACTAGAAGATGGGAAAGTTTTGAGCTACACGTGTCCACAGGACAAAAAAGGGAAGGTCAGACCTCTGTAACCAAGAAAAAAGAAGTTAGCAGGAAAATAGCTTATGAACTGTCTACCAACCACACTGACATGAGTATGACAAATATCTTACTTTCCTTTATGATTAGAGAAAGAGATTTTGATATCTTGTGAATGAAAAAGAAATTTCATGGATATTCATAAGGAATGATTAAAGTTGAATGAAAAAGTCCTCATGAATAAGGAAACAAATGTCTTGACATCAATATTGATTTTATATTTACATAAAAGTATTTTTGTTAAAAAGGTATGAGGTATCCTAATATATATATATATATATATATATATATATATATATATATATATATATATGTATATATATACACATGTATATATATATGCATGTATATATATATATATATGCATATATACATATATACATATATACATATATACATATATACATATATACATATATACATATATACGTATATACGTATATACGTATATACGTATATACGTATATACACATATACAAATATACATATATACATATATACATATATACATATATATCTTTATATGTTTATATGTTTTTACATTCATATAAGTGTGCGTGTGAATGTTCGTGTTTGTGAGAAATTGAGTGATAGAGGGGGAGAGAGAGAAAGAGACAGAGAGAGAGAAAGAGAAGG
>BOPN01001096.1:52500-55000 GCA_017312705.2 Penaeus japonicus
TAAATGAAAAAAAGGCTAGAGAACAATACAATATTATTGCCAATAAGCTGTAATCAACAATAACTTTATCTTTTTCCAGGAATACAGCTCAAGTCGATGGTTGAGCAGGTAGATCACAGTATCAGTCATACTGTCATGCTTGATGGTGTGTTGTCAGCTGGGCAGAGGACCCACAGTGAACAGCCTCCGCTTAACATTCGCAACTTGTCTCCTGCTGTCCCAGGAGGCATTGCAAATCACCTTGGATATCACAGAGGCGCTTGGTCTCCCTTAGGAGTTGGGGTTCAGAGCAGGTATGACCAGTGTTAATTTAATCCTGATTGTGATTTTCTTTTATGATCATCTAATTTCTGTTCTTAACCCATTGGCAGCGGATGGCATGATTTGCTGCAAAGGAAGAGTCGGTCATAGACGCAGATGGCACTGTGCCAGACATGTAAATCAGCCATCCTACTGCACAAACATTTATTTAATACTGCGACCATTGGGTTAACCCATTCATGCTAGGGCTTATATTTAACTAATGTCGCTCCCGCCAGCTAGACATTAAGCACGCTCAGTGACTAAATGCAAGATCTCTCCCTTGCTTTTCCTCCAAACACTATATCAGGATATTTGATTCCATCCAAGGTATCTGCCTGTCTTCATGTCCAGCTGCACTCTCATTTTTCAAGTGTTAGGATCTCGTGTGGTAGAATAGCATGGAAGGGTGGTGAGGGGCCTGGGAGGAGGCAGCAAGAGGATTCTTGGTTTCCACTTTCCTGGTAATGACATGCTATGCAATTTCACTTCCTTAATTTTTCACTCCATTGAACTTCAGTCAATTCCTGCCAGTTTCTTGGACTTGTCAGGTTTTATGTGTCAAATCTTTAAAGACAGAAAAGTAGAAAAAACTACATCAGTTAAATTCATTTTTGTTATTGTTATGATGACAATATTTTGGTTGTTATTATTAGTAGTTTTATTGTTATTGTTGACTGTATTATTGTTATGATGATGAAGATGTTTTTGTTGATGTTATTATTAGTATTCTTGTTATTAGTATTGGCACTATTATTATTATTATTATTATTATTATTATCACTATCACTATCACTGTTATTAATATTGTTTTTATTATTATTATTATTATTATTATTATTATTATTATTATCATTATCATTATTATTATTATTATTATTATTAGTGTTATTGTGATTGTTATTATTATTGTCTTTGTTATTGTAATTATTATTATTACTATTATTGTTATTGTGCTTTATTGTTTACCATTATTATTATCATTGTTATTACTATTATAGATATTATTATTATTATTATTATTATTATGTTAATATTAATCCAGTCTTTGTAGTATGAAAAAGCAAACTTTCAATATACTGCGAAGAATTAGAGAATGTAAAAAAGTTTTATGTGCTACAAAAATTGCATTTCTGATTTTTATTCCTATGGATAACTTTCAAAATTTGTTCCATAGAATAGAAGTCTTGTGACACATTCACAATAAATCCACATAATTTGAAAAATCAAGTAAACATTATTGAATATCATTGGTAGTTTTTAAAAAATTCAAATTGAACTCCTTGATTGTTATCATTTTTATTGCTTTTTTTCAATAATGTTATAGCTACTGATATTACTATCATCATTGCTATCATCACTATCAATGATACTCTTGTCACCATTGTTATTATCTTTATTTCATCATCATTAACATTATTTACTGAAACTCACATAGCAAACAAACGCTACCTCAGATGCTTGCTGGCTCTTGTTACCCACGACCACCAGATGTCGATCGTGGGCCAGGAAGGGCGTCAGTGGAAGAAGTTAGTGGATATCACAGGCCAGTGGTACAACTATGTTTCTGCCAATTCCTGGGCTTTGGTTAACCTTCCAAAGTCTTGTCCGTCACATGAGGTCTTCACTGCTAGGATGAGCATGTTGTCCATATTGGGTAGGTATGATTTTCTTTTGGTTATCGTTTTTTGAGTACTGCAGTGTTGTGTTTGTTGGTTTTGTTTTTTATTTCTGTTGGTGTTATTGGGAACATGTTACTTTTTCTAATGGTTATTTAATGTCATCATTACAATTATAATTATTATTATCTTTGACATTAATGGCCAAGATGATGATAATGATGATCATAATAATATATAGGAGTTGCAGTTCTACATTACTGGTACTGATGAGAATAAGAAAGTTATAAAGTGTTGATAAAGGGACAATGCTGGTAATGGCTATGGTTATGATAGGAACATATGCATATAATTGTGTGAGAGTGTGTATGTGTAACTTTTGTATGCACAAATATATGTATTATACATGACATTTAAGACTCCACACAACTCTGAACGTTACATTTCTCCAGAAATACAATGGACTCCACTGTGTGAAGATAATGCAGGCAAATTCAGTGTCTTGCTCACCGTGACAGCGAGTGGCCACATAGCGTTTTGGAGAGTGCCTGCCGGTTTCAGTGGTAAAGAGGATATCCAGA
>BOPN01001096.1:57500-62500 GCA_017312705.2 Penaeus japonicus
TGGACTTGTGACGTCACCAAATGCTTCTCTCTGGGGTATCTTAGAATCGTAAGGACTTGATGGTGCTCCTCAAGGTCATTGCTGGGCAATCATCCTGTAATTATCCATTAGTTCCCCCTAAATAAATTAATACATTAATTAATATTTTGTCTTTGAGAGACAGCCATAATGGTATACATATAGCAAAGTTTGATCAATACCATATTTTCATAAATTTTATTCCGGTTGCTACTTTTAACCCATTCACACCGATTGACATGATAGCACGTATTGTGGTTTTCGCGTCAGACGCCCTGGATGAGCAGGACCGCGCAAAGCCGGAACGGCCCCGGCGTGAATGGGTTAAAGGGCATACTAGAAAAAGACATTTTTTGCTTCTTAAAAAAAAATCTTAGTGAGCCTTCATAGACCCCCCTGATAAAGGCTTATGGCCATATGGTAAAAGAAAACGTTGGGACCCTGCATTGCACTCAGTGTTGAGATCAGATACTTAGTGCAGATTTTGTGTACTAGTTATTCTGTGGACCGTTTTCATATCTGATCCATAGGTTTATTATTTTAGAAAATGTTGGGCAGGTTTAAGCACCTGACATTGTCCCTTCTTTAATTCACAATTAATCAAAACATAAATTAAGATATAACTCTTTAACAAGTATGTATACTTGTGTACAAGTATTTATACAGCTATAAACATATACTGCCACACATAACTGCTTACATTGAAATGCATGCAGCACTTACAGTCGTATTTATGCTTGTATTTTTACATGCATCAAGGTATTTATACACAAGATAAGGTATGACACATCAACACCTTCAAACAATAGCTGTGTAAATTAGCTCACCACAACAATTTTGCATGGTTGCATGTAGTACACTGCAAATTACTGTTTCACCGTATAATATTCCAGCTAGGTAAGTCTGAGAAGTAAAGAGCAGCTTCAAATAAGTAATGATAGAAAACTGGGGATGGCATTAAAGAGAAAAGCAGGTACTATTGGCCTATAGTGCACCCTTGGCAAAACTGAATATTACTACTAAGCATAAGTATTTTGTTATAGTATGTGTTTTCCTTGAAAGTGAGATTTCAGCCTGTTTCCCAATCCACCAGGCTTACAAATCACAATCATTTCCATGCATTTGTGTCTAAGTACTATTGAAATTTCCTGAATCTTTTAGTGCAGGGATACAGCAAAATTACAGGGCTCACAATATTTTTTTTTAAGCATATGTTTTGTATCCCCCCCACCAAGCATGACTGTCTGGTGATGTCTCCTATATTTGTTCTTGTTGCTTGATTGGTTCTGTGTGTTGTATTATTTGTGTGTAGGTATATGCCTGTCTATTTTTCTGTATTTACCTCGATGTTTGTATGTGTGAAGATGACTCTATCATTCTTGATGTATAGATATGCAACATATTACCTGAATATTGAAAAGATGATTCCATATGATATATTTATGACAATGATATACTTTTCCTTAAAGGGTTAGTGTTGCCTATGATCACTTGGTAGTGCGAGAACCCACACAGCTCAACATCTACCAAGTGAGTAAATCAACCACAATCATGAATCACCTTCTGGAAAATCCAAGTCCACTTTACAGTCATACAGACCTTCTTGAGAGTCTCAGGTAAGTGCAGTGACTATTCCTTTAAGATGAATAACTTTACTTAAACAAATTTCAAACCTTCTTTGCTCCTAGTCATATTGAAGAAGGAAATGAGGAGCTATAGTTGCAACATTGTTATTTGATGAATCATATTTTAAATGAACTTGAATATTTTTGACAGACTCTCTGCATGTAAGGGAGGAGGACCGATAAAATTTCCATCTTCTAAGGAAATTACCAGTCGGCCTCTTCAAGAAGTGAAAGTGTTTTATTGGCTGGCAAAGATGAGCAGAAGCATTAGAGTCAGTGACATAAAGCCTATAGAACATTTGGTATGTATCATCACTATTCATTTATATATTCTTATGTTTGTATGTAGTTATCTTTCAAATTTCATTTTTTACCTATGATAACAGTGAACTCTGCTTGGATGTGAAGCCAATTGAATGTTTGATAAGTATTTTATTATGATTGTAGTCATGATAAGTAAGAAAAAATTTGTGAGAAAGCCAGCGATGCAAGCAGACATAGGTGTAACAAACATGATTATGAAGTCAGGATTGAGTATATAAAGTTTGGAAATTAAAGTTGAAATAAAGATGGAAAGTATATGATAAAAATAAAGGAAAATTAATTTGAGGTGGCTAACATTATGGGAAGACAAAGAACCTTTTTGTATACATTAATACACTTCTCAAATATTTATTTATTTATTTTTTTAATGGAACAGAGGATTTTTAACTTTTGCTTTGAAAGTCAATGAAATTATACATTATACAGTCCTATTTTCCGATCAAAACTTACTAGAAGATGTTTAGGAATTTCTGTTAAGGTATGATATATTATCATAGCTTATGATTCTGTAAACTGACATACAGTTTTTATTTACAGGAAGAACTAGAGCTACATCTGCAAACAGTAATACTGGAAGAATGGATAAGGGATTGTCTTCAGAAACTGACCAGTGCAGTCATGCCAATGGACCCATCCATTTCTTTGTCCATTTCTTTAATGTGTGAATGGATGGGTAAAAAAGATAATGAAAGTGATGTAAAGTTATCAAAGGTATGGGAAAGTTATCATGTATTAAAGTTACTAAAAATGTTAGGAAGCTACAAATTGAAAATTGATAAAGATATGAAAAGGTATCAATATTATCATTTATCAAAATTTGGACTTGTACTTTGCAGGCTAGTCACAGTTGATATTGCAGAAAATCTCTTGTGCATATATTTTTATTCCTCTTCACCTACTTTATGTAATCATACATCCTTTTTGCTTTACTTTTTTAGTCAGTGAAGAAGAAGATTGGCACGGTCAGCAAGGAGCAGTGTCTTGTTTGCAAAGAAAATGTCAAACTGGACTCCCTAGTTCGAGGAAAGTGTAAAAAAGGTAAGAAAAAAATGCTTTTAGACCTTCAGTGAATTTAGTATATGATGTAGAAGTTTGATTAAGGATGGCCATACTGTTATGTAGTTGTTGTTTTTTTTATTATCATAGATATACAGTATGAGAAGGCATGTTTTTTTTCTATATATATTCTGCTTTTTATTTAGTATGAGTAATATTTTTAACAATATCAGTCTGTGTAAGCTCTATAGAACCCTAGCTAACATGCTCAACTTTTAGTGAGTTTTACAGGAAAGCATAATATGTTTTAGATTTTTAAGGCCTTCCTTTAGCACTCATTTAAATGCAATTCCATCAATTTAGTTTGTTATGTTTAAAAAAAAAAATTGTGTATTATATTTTACAAACTGAAGATGAGATAACTTTGTCTTTTGGTAATTAAAGGTGTTGCATGCTTTGAATGACATATCTAAAAGCAAAACAAAACAAACAAAATCCATAAGAATGTTTGTTTGTTTTTTGTTAACGGAATTTATAAATTAATGATTAATTATTTTCATAACATACAGGTCACACACTTCCCAGATGCTGCCGAACATTTTTGTTAAGCAGGCCAACAGTACAGTGTCCTCGCTGCAGAGTTTTTATCCACTCAAAAGCTTCTTGTAAGTATTTCCTGAATTTTTACTTCATGACTTTTGTGAAAGTATTTATGATTAGCATATAAAATCATGAACATTTATTAACATGTTGAATTTAACCATTTTTATTTATTTTTATATCTGTTCATTCATTCTTGCTTTTATTTTTTATATTTTCATTATTATTGCTATCTTCATGATTAAGATCATAGTCAGTCTTATTATTATTATGGTGCAAAAATTACTAATATTATTTATATAATTATTGTTATTATCATCATTAAAATCATTATCATTATCATCATTATTATTGTCATCATCATCATCATCATTAATCCAGGACTGATGGGGGATAGATTTGCTTGCCCAGTCCCCAGGATAGGTAGTAGTGCCACCTACGTGGCATCCCAGATGGGTTATATTTCAGCTTCATGTGACACACAACATCCTTCTACACTTTCTTTCATTCACACATTATAATACCAGTGCCTTTTTTGTGTTTGTCATTTTTTTGTGTTCTATTGTATTGTGAGATTTCCATGTGTCATATTCCAAGCTCTATCAATGTTGCAGTCGACTAAAATTGTATTGCAGGTTCCATAGCAGCTCATTATTTTCTTTATACTCAGTGTGATAAAACTATTGCAGTTTCATGGGAAGTCATATAACAACTTTATATTTTCTTAGTATATGTGTACTATCATAAACAAATACAAAAAAAAATTACCATCTACAGTGAAGATAACATAAAGAGAAAAAGAGGAGGAAGGAAAACTGTGCTTAAGATTGCAGTGCCAGCACAAGGCAACCTTACTTGCACACGGGCAGATTGTAGACACTGGGCATGGTTTTTCACCTTGCTCCTCTCTTTCTGCTTGCACATCCATCATCACTGGTACTTTAGAACAGGAGGTTGCCATCTTGCTGTGTGGCATCACTCTCTGAAGATAGTGCCGTTTAATACTTTCTTTCTTGCTAGATTAAACTAAACCCATTTTGCTGATTATTATACCAATTATGATAATTATGACTGCAGTAATTATCATCATTCAGTAAATAGAGTTATTTACTCATGGTACAGTAAACAGAGTTATCCTTTCTCCATAAACATCAGATATTGCATGATAACTATTATTGTGTACATCATGAGGCCTGCCACCAGGCCAAAAACTTGTGCATCATGTATGTCACAACACCTGTCCACAATGGGTTAATGTTGTTATGATCTTCATCATCATTTTTTTAGATTTTTATTTTCTTCTGATTATTTTAATTATTGTCATTATTGTTATTACTTTTTTATCACTGTTATTATATTATGCTTATCATTATTATCTCCCTCATCCTCCTCTTCCTCCTTCTCCATAACACCTCATGGAAAGGGTTTTCACTGGTA
>BOPN01001096.1:70000-72500 GCA_017312705.2 Penaeus japonicus
CTTGGTAATGGTGGCTGAATTTGATGTCTATATTTACTTAATGAACAAGTAACCACTCCCATTATGTCCTTCAAATACCCCATTTGTCTAAACTGAATTCTATTTCAGAATGTAGCTGAAGTGTATGAAGTAGAAGTTCTGAGTAACTAGAATGAAGCCATGATATTGAAGATGGAAAGGTATGTTATCAACAAATGGATATACATAGTAACTTTGCAATATCAGATAATTGAAAGCTGCATTGTATGCCAGGTGGGCAAGATAGTGGGAGAATCCCATACGTCTAATCATCATTTTGGCAAGAGTAACTCCTGTGTTAATCCCTAGCATAGAGCATTTTGCCATGCTAGTTTCATAGCAGGAGACAAATAATTAAAATTGCTGTAACTGGAAGAGGTACATGGAAGTTTTGAGATTTAATTTATAATGAATTTTTCAGAATCCTGGACATGGGCAGATGACTGCTGCTATAACATGAGGTAAGTTTCCATGGAAAGGAGCCAGTAGTATAGTATATCCTTGTTGTAAATGATGTTTGTCATACATGTTGGACTTCTGAAATAAATTTGAAAGACCACATATTATTTACTGATAATCAAAGTTTATTTATATTTTTTATTTTGGTGATCAAGGTACTAACCTGCTTTCCCAATTTGCAGGTGGTAGCATCTTCAAGACCTTCAGTTTTAAGCTACAGTTACTCTACTTGGTGGAAGGCAAGTATTTTCTATTGAAAGATTCATGCAATTATTGCACACCAGCTCCAGCTTGTCCCTTTGGCAAGCTAGGCGTTTCTCGTGCATAGATAAAATGTGTAGTATTGTGTGGATTTGTTTCAATAACTTTATGCACACAAAATATCACGACAATAGCTTTGGGGAAAATACAAGTTGTAAATGGAAGTGTTACAAAAGACTAAACCTCTTTTACTCTGCAGGTACTTGGAACTGTCACATGGCTGGAGTCTACTTAGCAAAACTGAAAATAAATAAATAACATAAATCGGAATTTCATTTACCATTTTATGATCTATAATTTTTTTTCTATAGAAAATATACCAACCCTTCAAAGTGAACTTGCTCCACAAAGATAATAGAATATTTTTTTTAATAGAAGTTGCATTAAAACCAACTAAACATTGGTTGTTAATATGTAATGGAATTTTGTCATGAAAGTAGAACACTCGTGGAGAAGGCAGTTGAACCCAATTGCCCAATTATGTATATTCTAGCTTAGACTTTTAAAGTTAAATTGTTAATGGTAATCGGATAAAGTAGTTACTTTAACACTCAATTTTATTTTTAATTTTCATTAAATCCCCCTCCCCCCATATTTAAAGATAGTGAATGCCACCCACTAGAGATGGACTATAAAACCTATTTTTGAAATGTCCAAATTCCTGGCTTGGATATAAAGCAAAACCACTTTCTGCACTGACAAATTCTTTAATGTACCATGTTAATATGCAACATCATCGATGATTAGCACTTGGTTTTTCCATGCATTGGTCCAAGCTTTAAACCATTAATCAACCTATTCAATTAATGAGTTTGGTAAATTGTAGGGAAACTGGTAGTATGAAATTGGATAAATCGATAAATGTCAATGCATCCTGAAAGTGGTGGTGTGAGGTGGTCACATTTTAGTACAAATTCTATTAACCAACCACAAGCGGTTGCCATGGTAATTCCTTGTATGATGGGTAATCTTTCCCCGAACAAAAATGGCAATGACTTTACAATGACACATCTGTCAAAAGTGATTGACATGCTGCCTTGCTATTTGCAAATTTATTTGATTTGCATGCATATGGAATAGTTGGTGATAACACAAAGGAATATGGCCAAATGTTTTCTACATTACTACAATCCGTTCATGCTGCTGATCAATAAATGCTCTTGGAGCTCTTAAGCTACGTCCACACGGACGAGCTTTGCCTGGCAGGGCAAAGTCTGCAGACTATGCCCGCGTAGGTGTCTCCACAGCTGTCTGTGGTGGTTGGAAGGCAGTCGGACGCCAGTAGTTGTGAGCGAGTGGTTCATTACGGTATGATCACCATAGTTCGAAAGAAGATAGCACTGTATTCTATCATAATTGGTGGCTGCATTAAAAAGAGTGGTTGCAGAGAATGGGTAGCTCTGTGGCAATCCTACGTGAATTGCAGGAGGAAAATGAAACCTTGTTCCGCATCTCTTGCGTTTGGCAGTGAATGAAGACCTCGATCTACTGCCCTCTATTGGCGCCGGGAGCGGACAGTTTGATGGTTTGCCCGCTGAAACTGCTCGTACAAGGGCAAAGCCTTCGTATGGACGTGGCTTAAGCCACGTCCATACGGTCGAGCAGTGCCCGTCGGGCACGAAGGCTTTGCCCTTGTACGAGCAGTTTCAGCGGGCAAACCATCAAACTGTCCGTTCCCGGCGCCAATGGAGGGCAGTGGATCGAGGTCTTCCGTCACTGCCAAACGCACGAGGTAAGGTGCAGGCAGATCCACTGACTACCA
>BOPN01001096.1:85000-97500 GCA_017312705.2 Penaeus japonicus
TTGGTCACTTAAAATCAATATATTTTCATCTGTTTTAGGATATTGGAGAATGAAACCAGCCAAGAATTGATCCAACACGTTGGGAATCAACAGTGGTGGTATTAAATGGTAAGTTTTACTTCATAAATATTTTGGCTTATTTTACTGTTGTGTTGCACCCCTGCTCCAACTTGTCTTGATGGCAATGAGCGGAGATTAATAGTGCAAAGAGTAAAAGGACGGTCGCTATGTGGACTAGGAATCTCGCCTAGATTCGCACGATACCTCTCGACATTTTGATAAGTGATACTTTTTAACCCTTTAAACCTTTGTTTTTGGTCACTTAAAATCAATATATTTTAATCTGTTTTAGGATATTGGAGAATGAAATCCGCCAAGAATCCGTCTCTGATCCAACACGTGAAACGACAGTGGTGGTATTAAATGGTAAGTAACTTCATGAATATTTTGGCTTATTTTACTGTGTGTTGCACCCCTGCTCCAACTTGTCCTGATGGCAATGAGCGGAGATTAATAGTGCAGAGAGTAAAAGGACGGTCGCTATGTGGACTAGGAATCACGCCTAGAACCGCACGAAACCTTCCAATATTCACATCTAAATAGTGATATATAATTGCAATTGGTTCATGTTGATTGTTTCACTTTTTTTAATGCAAGTTTGTTTTCCCTTCAGGATGGATGTATTGGACAAGCAACTGGTCTTTTTGATGCGAGCCCTGGTCCATAGTGGTGTAAATTATGGAAATCCACATTAAATGGTAAGTTCAACTTGTAAAGAAAGTTAAAAGTATTGCCAAGAATATATTGCCTGAAGTGCCCATAATATACCAGAACTAGATATTTTAGTTTGAAATCAATAGCAAATACAACTTTTAGAATGTTCAGTAAAGCTGGTGTAAATCCGCTTGTGATGGCAACAGTTATGTCTAGTTGACAAGATGACAAAATTTAATGTAAAATGACAGTATGGTGGCATTCACTTTAGGAATTTTGGCTTTTACAATATAACCTTGTACCTTTTTTTTTTTTTTTTTTTTTTTGGGGGGGGGGGGGTACCACCAAAGTGATACTTCAGTTGTATTTTTACTACTAGCTTGCTCATGACCATGCAAACTGTTGCTCAGCCATATGGTAAAGGGGAAATTAAATCCTCTCCCCTCATTCTTTCAATAGAATGTGCTAGTTGACTTCCATATGCATTTTTTATCTAGACTTTTCTTCACATGGCACCCCTGCTCCAACTTGGTCTAATGTCAAGTTATGGAGATTCTTTAGTGCAGAGAACAAGAGAATAGTCGCTATGTGGACTTGGGATTACGCCAAGCACCACACGAAACTTTTCAACATTTTTGGCATCAATAAAGTATTGATGTAAATGAAATTAAAACCTATTTTGATAACCAATTTATGCTTTGATATTTACCCATTTCAGGTTGAAAGATGCAGGCCAGATGTAGTGCAAATTAAATCTCTTGTAGATTCAGCTTTTGAATCTTGTTTGTGGGGAATGGTTCCCTTAAGTGGTGAGTTGAAACTCGATTACCTGTATTTAAATTTTGTGGATAGGCTTATTGCACCCCTGCTCCAACTTGTCTTTATAGCAATGAGCGGAGATCTTTAGTGCAAAGAGTAAAAGAATGGTCGCTATGTGGAGTAAGAATCTTGCTTAACTTCACACGAAACCTCTCTACATTCTCAAGTATATTGAAAGAAAGTTCCAAAGCAAATGTTAAATTATATTTAGATTTGTGTAATTGGATATCTGCTTTTATGTTTGGGATATTGTATTTCTAATAAAGGTCTCCTTTTCAGGTAAAGGACTATACATTTCTGATCCTGTGTAAAATGAGCAAGGCAAGTATGCTTCAAACTTTGTATGTGTATGTTATTTTTAACTCTTGACCATCCCCATGGGCAGTATGGCAGTCTTGAAATAATTCTATATGGGCAAATTTTTAATTTGAGGTTTGTTTAGAAACTAACCAAAATTTGCCTTCACTTTGAAGTGTCCCATGTCCATTTAAATTTTTTCCCACTGCCTCTAGTTGTCTACACTAAGATCCTTGAAGAGCTATTTTGCACACCAGCTCCAGTTTGTCCTTTTGGCAAGCTAGGCGTTTCTCGTGCATAGATTAATGTGATGTTATTGGTATACCACTCCTGTGAGTGGATGCAACTTTTAACTTCCCAACATTTTAAAAGTATGAACTGAGGAATTTCCATTGATAAATTTTACTATTAGTTTTAGGAAATGAGAATAGTTAAGAGCATTTGTGCTTAAATTAAAATAAGGTATGATGGTCTAACTTTAGTCTAACTCTTGTCTTTTTATCTGCAGATGTTGGATGGATTCTACAAATAGCTGAGAAAAAGATTTCCATATCTTTAAAAAATGGACCCCCCTCTTATTTTTTATTGAAAAATATTACCCTGTCAAACTTGGATGCTTTTCAGTGCTCTTGTATGTAAAAAAAAATATATATATATATAGTTTGTTTCGAATGTACAACGGATTACTTTTTTATTCGATAATAAATAGTCTAGAAAAAAATGTATTTACATCATCCTATGTAATTTAATATATTGTACCATGTATTTTGATATACACTTGGTGGTTTAGCAGTTTTCTTGCATCTGTTCATCTGTACCTACACTTATAAAAAAAAAAAAAATGTAAGTAGATCAGTCCAACATTTACCAACAAAATTTAACAAATTCAAGAAATAATCCATATTTGGCTTTACTTCACTCTGTACTAGTTTTCCTCATCCACTGACCTGAATTGTCTTGTAATTTCATAAGGGCACCTTCACCAGATTTCCTGTTTCTGCCTTTAGAAACCTTGCTGAAAGGAGAGGTCTTGGCAATATTGGTAACCAAGTCATTAGCAGAAAACAAGGCTGAAAGATTAACCTGGGCCAAGGCATATAGTTTGATTTTAAGATTGGATGGTACTACTCTGATCCAAGAGATACCTGGAGATAGTGCTGAATGCCTAGTTTCCTGATCATGGCTGCATATTTGTGCATGGAGTTCCTTCTCATAAAACAAAGATTTTCAAATCCCCTTATACTTTGGTACTTGATTGGCCTGAAAATAGTTCAGATATGATGTTAATTGAAGGTTTGTGGAAATGCCTAAAGGATAAGGTTGGCCAAATCCAATCCACCAGCCAAAGTCCTCTCTGCCTGAGAAGTTAAACACTGAAATTCAGGAAAAGACCCATTAAAGCATATTACATACAACTGCAAATAAGACCAATGATTATATACGCCAATATATTGAAATTGCTGAAATCTGTCCTGTAGACATTGGCATGGTAGGATGATTGAAAATTTGAGTAATTACACTTGAAGACTAAAATATTGCCCACTGATCATTCAAACCTGCACCCCTAGATGTCACCTAGTATTGGGAGTCTAGAGAAACTGGTATAGAATTTATAGTGAACATTCACTGCTTGATCACATTAGGTAATTTTGCAGTTTAACTTTATGCAAGGCTGTAAACTTGATTGGCTAACCATCACAATATCCATGTAGATGCAAAGCAAAATCACTTGGTGCCAAGTGGCTAGAGGGGCTATCAAGCTATGCTTAGCTTTTAAAATATGCTGCATCTTGTGCTAGACAATGCGTTGTGATAGTAATGGACACCATGTTTATGTTACCACACTTGACAACCTACTGGTACTCCCAGGCATACCTGCCCATTTATTGACTGGGGGGGGAAACCATGGGCATGCATGACGGAATTTATCTGCCGATCGTTCTGTCCACTGGCAAGTGCTCGACCACAGGCACTTTTCATGTGTGTTCTTGGGAAGACCGAGAAAGTCCAGTAACTTTTGACCTACCAACTTGTGCCCATAGTCATGTGAACTTTACTTTTGAGAGGTAGGAAGAAATCAAGACGACAAAGCTCCCAGAGCTCAAGAAATGTGATTCTTAAGCCACGTCCACACGGTCGAGCAGTGCCCGTCAGGCACGAAGGCTTTGCCCTTGTACGAGCAGTTTCAGCGGGCAAACCATCAAACTGTCCGTTCCCAGCGCCAATGGAGGGCAGTGGATCGAGGTGTCTTCCGTCACTGCCAAACGCACGAGGTAAGGTGCAGGCAGATCCACTGACTACCACGTTATTAGTACACCATGTCCACACCGAGTATTAGTACATATTGGTCACGATAAGAATAGTGCTATCTTCTTTCAAACTATGGCGTGAACCAAGGTGATCGTACCGTAATGAACCATTCGCTCACAACAACTGCTGGCGTCCGACTGCCCTCTAACCACCACAGACCGCTGTGTGGACACCTATGCGGGCATAGTCTGCAGACTTTGCCCTGCCAGGCACAGCTCGACCGTGTGGACGTGGCTTAAAGCTGCGTCCACATGAGTGGGCCTGATCGGTGGGCAAATTCTGCCGGGCCTGCCCGTGAATGTTGTCCACACAACCGAGTTGATGAATAGCCGGGCGTACGATAAGCATAGCGCCTAGCATTATAAAGAAGATATTGTGCACCTTGATAATTGCTTTGTGTCTTAAGAAAAACAAGAAAAAGAAACGAACATGGTGTAAAGATTGACTCAAGAAAAGAATATATATGGAAGCAGCAACAATACTTCATGAACTACAAGATGGTCATGAAATAGACTTCAGAAATTATATAAGAATGAGTGAAAGCACTTTCTATGTCTTACTAGTAAAGGTGGAGCCTTACATAATGAAAAAGGACAAATATGAGAGACAGCATTAGTCATTTCGCTCGACGGGCACTCGGGCAATTTGATTGTTTGCTCATCAAATGTGCCCGTTAAGGCATGCCCGCCGATCAGGCCTGCTCGTGTGGATGTGGCTTTAAAGGTTATACCAAACATTGTGTACAAAATAGTATGCAAGTCATTATTTGAGCTTGGTAAACTGAACATGCTAGAATCTAGTGAAAACTTTTCAATTGTGGCCAAAATTTACACAGCAAAAATGCTTTTACTAAAGAAATTACCCTCTACAAACTTGCAACATATCTATATTTGATCAACTTACCACTATACATGCAGAAACACACAACACAGACCATAAAGGTATGGAAAAGAAAACTCAATTGCACATACATCCTTTACTTGAACAATACAGCTTCTTATTGGTTTTGAAGCATGAAATCATTCGTAATGATATGAAGTGAGGCTAATATATATATATATATATATATATATGTATATGTGTGTGTGATAATTGAATATATCATGGATTAAGAGAGAAAATGATTAATTTATAATTGATGATTTCTGTTCTTTGAAAGGGATATAAGCATCTGTAATGGTAAATAATTCTTTAAAAAATTAATTCATACCTAAAATCTATCAGTTCCTTCATGTGGGATCTGGTGCTTATTGCTCTTATTGTGTATCTTTATCTTTCTTTCTCTTCTTCTTTTTTGGCTCATTATGTCTTTCACTATCACTTAATTCTTGGTCTTCACTTACTTCTGGGTGAGATTTCTTTTTCTTCTTTTTCTTAGTTTTTTTTTCTTCCTCACTTCTATCAACTGATTCATTTACTACTGATTCCATATTCTCTTTCTCATTCAGGGTCATCTGCTCCTCAGGATCTCTCTGGACTTTTTTGGACTTTTTGTGCTTTTTTCTCACCTGAATATCTATAATATCATCTTCAACTGGAGGGCATTCTTCACTGTTTCTATCTTTATCATGTTTTTTCTTCTTCTTTTTACTTTTGTGGGTCACCTCAGTGTCCTCTTCTGGTATGGAAACTGCTGTCTCATTCATGCAATCATTTTCTGAAGGATTTTTGTCCTTGCTTTTTTTCTTTTTCCTCTTCCTTTTCCCCTCTGCTCCTTCATCACCTGCGGAAAGTGACACTTCTTCCACCGGAACTTCCACCTCTTCTGTGACATCTGAATCTTCCATCTGTGTCTTTGACTTCTTTTTCTTCTTCCTCTTCTTCTCTTCCTTTTCCTGACTGTGGGACATCTCGCTGGCAACAGGCTGGTATGGTGGTTGTTCTGTGCTTTTCCATTTCTCCATTAGCTTTTGCTCTTGCTCTTGCACTCTTGCAAGTTTGGCAGACATGCCCAGGCCATGACGTGCTCCCCTACAAAATTAAATATATGAAATAAGAAAAAAGTTCAGGTGATAAAAGGAAAATAAATGAGACAGGCAAATGTCGACTTGATTTGTTCATTGCAACTCTTAATCAAGAATTGTGTATTTAACCCATTCACGCCGGGGCCATTCCCACTTTACACGGTCCCTATACCGAGTTTTTTGAATGCTTCGAGATTCACGGGCCGCGAGCCTGGGCTGCCCACTTGCTCACCCCGAGCACCAGCCTTGGCCAGATATCTCGTCGGCGGCGTCTGACGCGAAAACCACGAAATGTGTCAGCACGTCATCCGGCATGAATGGGTTAAATCATCAACATTGAAATTAACATGCTGATGCCAAAGTAGCATGAGATTTTTTGTTTTTTTTCTTTTTACTTAGTTGGTTCCACAAGCACTTAGTCACACAGCAATCAATTAGCAGGCATACCTGACAAATTTATAAATGATACTAACAATATTAATAATAACAATAATGATAATAATAATAATAAAAACAAAAATAAAAGTAAATAATAATAGTAATAATAATGATTATGATTATGATGATGAGGAAGAATAAGAGGAAGAAGAGAAGGAATAGGAGGAAGAGGAGGAGGAGGAGGAAGACGATGATGATGATGAGGAGGAGGAAGAGGATGATGATGATGAGAAGGAAGAGGATGATGATGATGAGGAAGAGGATGATGATGATGATGAGGAAGAGGATGATGAGGAGGAGGAGGAAGAGGATGATGAGGAGGAGGAGGAAGAGGATGATGAGGAGGAGGAGGAAGAGGATGATGAGGAGGAGGAGGAGGAAGAGGATGATGATGAGGAGGAGGAAGAGGATGATGATGAGGAGGAGGAAGAGGATGATGATGAGGAGGAGGAAGAGGATGATGATGAGGAGGAGGAAGAGGATGGTGATGATGAGGAGGAGGAGGATGGTAAGGAGGAGGAGGAGGAGGAGGATGGTGAGGAGGAGGAGGAGGATGGTGAGGAGGAGGAGGAGGATGGTGAGGAGGAGGAGGAGGAGGAACAGGATGATGAGGAGGAGGAGGAGGAGGAAGAGGATGATAATGATGATGATGATGAGGAAGAGGATGATGATGATGAGGAAGAGGATGATGATGATGAGGAGGAGGAAGAGGATGATGAGGAAGAGGATGATGATGATGATGAGGAAGAGGATGATGATGATGAGGAGGAAGAGGATGATGATGATGATGATGAGGAGGAGGAGGAGGAAGAGGATGATGATGATGATGAGGAGGAGGAAGAGGAGGATGATGATGAGGAGGAGGAGGAGGAAGAGGATGATGATGATGAGGAGGAGGAAGAGGATGAGGAGGAGGAGGAGGAGGAAGAGGATGATGATGAGGAGGAAGAGGATGAGGATGAGGAGGAAGAGGATGAGGAGGAAGAGGATGATGATGTTGATGATGATGATGATGAGGAGGAGGAGGAGGAAGAGGATGATGATGATGATGAGGAGGAGGAGGAGGAGGAAGAGGATGATGATGATGAGGAGGAGGAGGAGGAAGAGGATGATGATGAGGAGGAGGAGGAAGAGGATGATGATGAGGAGGAGGAGGAAGAGGAGGAGGAGGAGGAGGAGGAGGAAGAGGATGATGAGGAGGAGGAAGAGGAGGAGGAGGAGGAGGAGGAGGAGGAAGAGGATGAGGAGGAAGAGGATGATGATGTTGATGATGATGATGATGATGATGAGGAGGAGGAGGAGGAAGATGAAGAGGATGATGATGAGGAAGCAGAGGAGGAGGAGGAAGAAAATGATGATGATGATGATGAGGAGGAGGAGGAAGAAGAAGGGGAAGAGAAGGAAGAAGAAGAGGAAGAGGAGGAGGAGGAAAAAGAGGAGGAGGAGGAGGAAAAAGAGGAAGAGGAAGAGGAGAAGGAGGAAGAAGAGGATGAGGAGGAAGAAGAGGATGAGGAGGAAGAAGAAGAGGAGGAGGAAGAAGAGGAAGAGGAAGAGGAGAAGGAGGAGGATGATGATGAGGAGGAAGAGGAAGAGGATGATGATGAGGAGGAAGAGGAGGAGGAGGAGGAGGAGGAGGAGGAGGAAGAAGATGAGGAGGAGGAGGAAGAGGATGATGATGAGGAGGAAGAGGATGATGAGGAGGAGGAAGAGGAGGATGATGAGGAGGAAGAGGATGATGATGATGATGATGATGATGATGATGATGATGATGATGATGATGATGATGATGATGATGATGATGATGATGATGATGATGATGATGATGATGATGATGATGAGGAGGAGGAGGAGGAGGAGGATAATATTATTATAATTATAACTATAATAATAAATATAATAAAATATTGTAAATGACAAAATATAAAAAATGATAATATTAACAACAACAATAATAATGTTGTTAAAACAGTAATGGGATTAACAATGAATATTAGAAGAAACTCATAAAAATAGAAATCACAAAATATTAAGGACTGGGGGAAACAGGTCCAATCAGAATATGAGTAAAAAATAAAAAAATAAAACTCAATCACTGTGGATGGTGCACATTTCTTTCATCAATGGGTTAAATATATACAGTTTATCTGTGATGATAAAGCAAGAAAATTAAATCTTCTGTACGTGTACATTAACCCATCCCCGACGGGGGAATTCTAGCCTTGAATGTCCAAATGCCGGGGCGTTCGAATTATTAGGCCTAAATCAATTGAATGGCTGGCACAATACTGTGCCGCCCGGCAACTGGGCTTTTGAATGCGCGGTACACATGCTGTACCACCCGTCCTGTGTGGGTTAATACTGCTAATGAAACTCTAGTATCACTATCTAATATCAACTTACTTGTGAGCTGTACGACCTCCACAAAGCTTAAATAACTCCTCATCTGTTAGTTTGTGAGACAAGTCACGTTCTACAGAGTCATCAGAATCGTCACTGTCTGAATCCTTCTGTATTTCTGATTGATGTAGAGTCCCACCCTGGAAGAGACAAATATTGCCATAAATAGTTATTCAGTCAAGAATGGATAACTATGTAAAAAGAAGTTAAACTTTAGCTATGGTGAATTTACAAAAAACAGTAATGATCATGGGTAGAAAAAAGTAAAACTTCTAGGGAACAGACATTTTAGGCCCCAAGATTTGCAGATAGAGGTTGACACATGTGCAGGTAGGTAGAGATATGGCTGCCTCTACATGCACACTACTTCTATATGCATCTGTATGTATGTATGTATGTATGTATAGATCTATCTACATATTACATATTACTACATGTAATCATATAGTAACAAGTTACAATGATTTTCTTACTTGAATGTTCACTTTTCACATTTTCCACCATAATTTCCTAATTCAATAAAAAGAAATTTGAAGGTACTATATAAAGAGAGATGACTGATACTCTTAAAACTGTTCTATACTGATGCATGTGACAAAGGGTAAACAAAAATTACTTACCTTAACAAAGCCATTATAAAAGTTCATCTTTGAAGACAGTTTTTTGCTCACTTGTAGCTCTTCCTTCCTGTTGATCTCCACTGACCCATTCTGGTGAAAAGATAGTTGATAAGATTCTAAAACAAAACAAAAAAAAATCACATACACATGCTTACATATATGCATGCTCATATCCATGCAAATATACTCAATTGCACACATATACACATGCACAAAGACAAACACAAAGACTCTCTCTCTCTCTCTCTCATTCACTCTCAATCACTCACTCACTATTTTTTTTTCCTTTCTCACTCTCACACTCACAATAACACACACGTATGTTAGCTTATCTGAATCATCTCATAGGAAAGGTGTGCTTTGCAACAGAATAGACCCTCTTTAGGAACATCTATCTTAAATTGGCTTAGCTGGTTGACTATTTTATTTCTCTACTGAAGCAGTAAACATATTAGGCGATGCTTTCTATTTCAGTCATGAATTTTATTATTCACATGAAATGAGACTATAATTTATATATACAGTTGATTTAATCATCCCCAAAAGTGTGTAAAGATGCACTGAGGCAATCATTACATTACAGAGCCACTAAAACATACACATCTATCTTATCCGCTAGCAAATCAGATTAATTTTTAATTCTTTAAAGATAAAATTACCTTGCATTCAATACTCATAAAAACAAATGTTGCTATACTAAACATATCAGCAGACACATAGTTTCAAATCTTATTCATTATTCAAATCTTATTCTTTTCATAGCCATTGTTTTTGTCAGTACCCCCCCCCCCCAAAAAAAAAAAAAAAAAATAATAATAATAAAAAAAAAGGGGGATTGTTTGTATAATGATGATTAACATGTATGATGGCTAGATTTTTTTTTTCTTACCGAAATTCATTTTAGAGAATAATTAACTTATATGTGCAATTTACTTCTTTCTATTACTTTGTAATAATGAACCCATTGGATACGAGGCATCCATTTTCTTGTTTAGACCAAGAAAAACAAGATGTTGCCCCTGCCCAACACACCAGACAGGTTTCACTTCTAAGGAAAGGAGTGTCACATGAAATTTGTCACTCTCTTTCATGTTCAAGTCACCCATATGCAATGGATTAAATGCACACTGGTGTTGGCTCTTGCTGATGTATGAAATTAATTTCAAAGTTGTAAGATTTCATTCAAATTCATAGATTATTTTTTGTTTCTTGTATCAATTTTTACTAAAATATCTACTAATATCTACTTTGCTTGCATGTCACAACTTAAAAAATTATATGGAACTATATAACATGAATCTCAACACATGGATGATGACATGTATAAAAAATGTTCTTTCAAAATCGAAGGTCCATCTTAAACAACAGCAAAAAATGGTAATGCTTTGATTTACACGTAAGATTACCAACTCTCGCCATTCATGTCAATGACATGTTTAAATTTACCTCATCACTGACTGTCATGTTCTTGGCAGCTTTGTTGAACACATGGTCCCACCAGTGGAATTTGAACTCCTCTCCAATATCATGGCCCAATCCACTATTGTTGAACTTCAACTTTACTTTCAATGGTTCTGTATTTCCTGTTTCTTCTTTTCCCAAACCTTTTCCTGTAAAGAGTAAATAATCATCGTAGAAGACATAGCTGTGATGTCACATGCAAACACTGCTGGTTGGCAAAATGTTGACTGATGCCTCTGCCATCATCTTTATTCCCAGGCCTTTTCCTTTCCAAATCATTGTCCAGCATTGATTCCACTGTCTTACACAATCTCATTAATTTGTCCATCAACATTTTTAGCCCACCAAATAACGCTGAATTACTAAATACCACGAAAGTGGTATCCATGGATTCCTCTCACTGGACCCCACAATCTGGGTCGTGCTATTTCAGGGTATATTTCAAATGCAAAATCTTAACCCAATTACCTAACTTTGCCTAATTTTGAAGTTAGACAAGGGGAGGCTTTGCCCCCCTGGACCCCCACTATTCAGGGCACTTTGTGCAACATACCTTGTGCAAAATACCTTAATATCCACCATCTTCGCCCTGAAATTCAATCATGGCTGTATTTATGTATTCAGAGCTACTGACAAGCTGTGGACTGGAAAACCCCCAATGAATTACCTGCATGCGCCGTTTTGTTCTCTCAATAGATGGCGCAATATTCCCCATTGTTTACAGTATAATTATAGATTGCCTTTATTGAGTGGTCATGTCATTATTGGTCCTAGTTGCTTATCCTGTGGAATATATGAGACGAAGTATCAGTTACTGTCATCATGGCACAGTGTGAGGATTATACAGAACTAATTATGTACCTTGGCTAGGGCCAACTTCAAAATAAGGCAAAGTTAGGTAGGTAATTGGGTTAAGATTTTCCATACGAAATATACCTGGAATTCACATATTACTTCACAGTTTCCCAGATCTACTTCGTGCTCTCCCCTACTATTGGGACCCAGATTGTAGGCCATTGGGGCATGGGTATCGTGGGTAAAGTCTACTGTATATGGATAGTACAGAGTGAGAGGAATCCAAAAACACCACTTTTGTAGTATCTAGTAACACAGCACTATTTGGAAAATTTGGAATAGAAATACCAATTTGTACAGCTGAAATGGCTTTACTTTTACAAGTGATTTGAATTCTGGATATAATAAATATCAGCCCTTTTCTACATCGTTTAACCTGACTTGTCAAAGAAGAAAAGTGTTTTCGATTTGCTTATCCTGTCATTTTCAAAAACGGTTTACCTTGTGGCTGATAATTGGAGGATACTGGATTTATCCCCAAAATAGTTACTCATTTGCACTGGCAATGCCAAATAATTACCGTGGCCTTCATGCTTTAGGTGCAATGAACAATGAACATCTATATTCTGGCACACAAAACCTTTAATAGGCTCCTTATCAACAGCAAAGGCAACAAAAGCTTAAT
>BOPN01001096.1:105000-110000 GCA_017312705.2 Penaeus japonicus
ACCATTTCTATCAAAGTAGCTCTTTGCTTCTACGAGAGTCTGTTTAGTATCTTCTATTAATTTGGTTAAATTGTTTACAGAGGCTGCGTGGAGAAACTGAGAGTTTTTTGCAACTGTCGACAAGTCATTAATAAATATAGTAAATAAAATTGGGCCCGATATGGAGCTTTGTGGAACACCAAATGAGGCGTTGTTTTAATGATAGATTTTCACGTATTTTGACAGACTGAGTTCTGGCGGATAAGTAATTTCTAAACCAATAGTTATCAATTCCGTGCTTTCTTAGTTTTGTCAAAGGCCTTCGACAAATCACACAGCAAGTTTATTTGGTTATTGTCTATGTTAAAGATTTCATTTGTGATTTTCAGTAATCCTGTTTCGGTTGACAGCTTGCTTCTAAATCCATGTTGCATGTTAGATAGAAGGTTATTTGCTTCCAGGAAAGCTGATAATTGATTTGCTACTATTTTCTCAGGAACTTTCGACATTACTGTGAGTAGAGTAATAGGGCGGTAATTGTTTATCTCATCTCTATCTCTTGATTTGAAAATAGGTGTCATGATGCCATGCTTCCTGAGTGATTGATAAGTACCGGTGACTATAGATGTATTTATAATAACTGTCAGATAGTACGCAATTGCAGGTAGACTATCCTTTATGAATCGATGGGCGATACCATCCGCTCCTACGGAATTTGTTTCTCGTAAGTGTTTTATTGTTAGTATTGTTGTCTCTATTTATACTGGTTGTGATCTGAAAGTATTTGCAGTGATCCTTATTCCCGTTGTTTTGTGGAAATGTGGAGGCGGTTTGTCTGTTGATAAGTGAGTCTGCCGACTTCTGCAAAGAAGTCATTTAAATGTTCTATGTTGTTTCTGGAATTTATGCAACTGTCTGTGTGGTGTTTTTTTCTTAGGTACTAGTGTCGCGTCTACATTCTTTGAACTTGTTTTTAAAATAATTTGCTTTTGTACACTTGATAAGCGCTTTTACATTTCTCTTTTTTTTTATTATCATTATTATTTTTTTTTTTTATTCAGCCTGAAGGGTGGCATCAAATCTATTTCTTTTGAGAGCTTTGTGATTGTCATTTCTATCACTTATAGGCTCTCTTAATGTCGAAAGTGTGCAAATATTTTAGCACTATATTAAAAGGATTAAGTACACACACACTTACATTACCAATGAGATGAATGGTCCTGTAATTTATTAAGGCTGCGATCGACTCGAGGTTTCGTGATCGACCCGTCGATCGCGATCGACGGATCGGCCAGTTGGCCACCCCTGGTTTATATGCATTGATATACGGTCATTAGAGCACTTACGATTATTTATTTGGTTTGTAACAGGGGACCATCGGGAGTACTTTAAACGCCTTCGCCCAGTTCAAGTGTAAAAACACTGCCCAGGAACACCATCTAACAATTTATAAATTCCCACAACAATGCCGAAGACAGTCATTGCCGCACTGCAGATTGGGACAAGTCCTAACGGCTCTGCAGCCACCGTCGAAAACATTCTTAAATATGAACCTGAAATCATAGAGACTGGCTGCAAGCTGTTAGTACTGCCCGAAGCTCTCCTGGGAGGATATCCCAAAGGATCGACATTCGGCACCCGGCTAGGATTCAGGACGCCAGAAGGGAGAGACGAGTTCCTCAGGTACTGGCAGCAGGCAGTGGATCTCTCGGGTCCCGAAGTGGAGTCTCTTTGCAAGATGGCGAGACGAGCGAAGACCTTCATAGTCGTTGGCGTCGTCGAACGTGGTGGCTCCACATTGTATTGCACCGCTCTCTTTATTTCTGATGAGGGTGAGGTCGTCGCTAAGCACCGGAAATTGCTTCCAACGGCCAGCGAGAGGTTGATTTGGGGTCGTGGCGATGGGTCCACTTTGCCGCACGTCAAAACACCCGCTGGGCTGATCGGAGCTGCCATATGCTGGGAGAATTACATGCCCCTTTTACGCTACGCCATGTACGCCAAAGGCATCCAGATTTGGTGCGCACCCACCGTAGATGAAAGGGACATCTGGCAAACGAGCATGAAACACATATCCTACGAAGGACGCATGTTCTTGGTTAGCGCATGTCAGTACCAGCCTCCCCCCTCCGAGGAGACGAGCGCGGCTTTGGGGCTTCCAACCGATAGGCCTACAATACGTGGGGGGTCTGTCATCTACTCGCCCATGGGAGAGCCGTTGGCCGGCCCTGTGTATGACAAGGAGGCGCTGATAAAAGCCGAGATCGACCTGGATGACATTATTCGAGCTCGTTACGACATGGACGTCGTTGGCCATTACGCTCGGCCTGATATCTTCAAGTTGCAATTGGATGAGCGGCCGCAGAACTTCATGGACACTCATTTAACACGAATCATGAATTAGTAGGGATTCGTGATCATGATGATCTTAATATTCTGTATATTTCCTAGCTACTTATTACTATCATTATCATATTAATAATGAAAATTACTGCACTTATGATACACTTTTATTTCCTCAATCCTTTAATTTGATATGGAACAAATTCGGCCCTAGCTCAATTTAGTATCATCAGCCTAAGATATTACGAAGAAAATAATCCAAGACAAGACCCAGTACTAGATCGAGGAAGGGAGTGTTCCTAGAGTGATATTCCGCCTCCTCAAGGTGGCAAGACATGCTATATGAATAAAATAGGTATAAATGCTATGTCGGCTGAAATCTTATGTGCATACAAATTCTCGTGAAGTTCTATGAATGTATGTGTACCTTCCTACCTTACTGAACTTATTCCCTTTTTACCCGTCATGTCAACAGCATTAATTTGCTCCGAAAGCCTCGAAAATGTTAAAATTCTTAATGAGGGAACAGCTGCTTCTCCAGATTCCAAGCTAATGGCTAGTGGAATTTAAACCGTTTTGTATGTGGCAGATCTAATTCACAATGAACCAATTTGAGGCATTACTTAAGTATTGTCTTACCAAAGAAAAAAAAATATGTACACACTAAACAATGACATAAGTGATCCATTTCACCATAAATAGCAGTACCAAAGATATATATATATATATATATATATATATATATATATATATATATATATATATATATATATATTATATATACCTATATATATATATATATATATATATATATATATATATATATTATATATATATACCTATAAGAAATATAAGAAACCATTTGGTCATGAAAAAATATAGTATAAACATTAACGTAAATAAACAAAAGACCAATCAATTTACGTAAAATGCAAGGTGTGGTCAAAACAGCATATTTGTCTTGTTTGGCAATCTGCTTTTACACCTAACTTCACTTTATTGTCTTGTTCCAAACTCTTCCTTTCATCGTAATGTACAAGACACTAATCGCCAATGCTGATTATAAAAAAAAAAATAATAAAATAAATAAATAAAAAAAAATAAAAATAATAATAAAGATAGTCACAGGACCGTCAGGAGCGTTACTGTAATCCCTCCTTTGAGGAATTTTTCATATTGATATAATATATAAAGATTTTTAAATTTCAAAAGTTTAACCTGATGGTTGAGTCTGGTTAAGCTACGTTGTAGTTTCTGCGTGAACTAAAAACGGAAGTAATGTATGATTTATTTATACTATTGAAAATTCTGGATTCTGGACAGTGCACTGAATCCATTTACTGATTGATAAATTCATCAACATGAAAGATCAAGATTAACTACATGCTGCCTAAAGGTTATGTTTACGGGAGTTACCTAGAAATAGGCATTGTTCACCCAGATATGTGTGTGTGTGTGTGTGTGTGTGTGTGTGTGTGTGTGTGTGTGTGTGTGTGTGTGTGAGTGTGAGAGAGAGAGAGAGAGAGAGAGAGAGAGAGAGAGAGAGAGAGAGAGAGAGAGAGAGAGAGAGAGAGAGAGAGAGAGAGAGAGAGAGAGAGAGAGAGAGAGAGAGAGAGAGAGAGAGAGAGAGAATGTGAGTGAGTGAGTGAGTGAGTGAGTGAGTGAGTGAGTGAGTGAGTGAGTGAGTGAGTGAGTGAGTGAGTGAGTGAGTGAGTGAGTGAGTGAGTGAGTGTGTGAGTGTGTGTGTGTGTATGTGTGTGTGAGACAGATGGAGCAACAGGGGTGGCTCTGTGATGGGGACTAAGTGATGTAATGGAGGTCCAATGTGGAGGGGGTTGATGGAAAGCCTGTGGGGTGGCTCTATATATGTGATGGAGAGACTGGCTGTGTGTACCTGTCACTATGAGGTGGCTGTGTATGTGATGGGGGGAATGTAGAATGGCTGTGTGAGTGACTGACAGACTGTGGGGTGTTTCTCTTTTTTTCTTTCTTTTTCTCTCATTCTCTGTGTTTGAGATAGGAATTGCTACACTGAGCCACAATATATTCTTACTGTTCTGGTTCCCCAATTATCATTAATGTTAATTGCAGTCAATCGGTCATTTCATTGCAGCTAACAGAAAATGGGTTCAAACCTTTTTCTTCCTTTATCGTTATTGATGTTTATTGTAGTTGGCTATAGATTTCTCCATTAGAGTTATTAATTCCTTCCCACCAGGAACTACCATAAGGAATCTTAATTACTGAACATTGCTTACAATTATTGCAAAGTGAGATTTCTGTATTTAATTAATACATATACAACTGGACTTTGGAAAATTATTCAGTCTACACTCGTAGTAATAGACCTTCCTAGATGATAGGACAAAAGGTTAACTAATGTCTTCCCTCTCCATTCACTTGGTGCCATTTCCTGGAATCAACTGCCTTGCTATTATCTATGGCCATGCTCCTAGTTCCCACATTAATTTAGGTACATTCAAATACACTCACTGCAAAAGTTCATTAACATTTTCTGCCAGATATGTATTTCTAAACAAAGAGGGCAAAGTACTGCTCCACTAAAGTAAGGAAACAGAGAGGGGGAGGAGTGAACTATCTTCTAAAAGCCTTGTTTGAAAACTTCTCTCTTAGCATAGCATCAATAAACTTTTGTTTGTGGGTGTATCTACCAGATG
>BOPN01001096.1:117500-120000 GCA_017312705.2 Penaeus japonicus
TCCAAGCTGATCAACTGTACAGTCGTATTCATCTGCAAAGACTGAAAAAAGCACACGCCTCAATTTTGTACACAGAGCTAAATAGGAAAGTCCGACATCAGTAACTGCATTTGCCGTATCTTCTCGAGCATCTATAACAAGTAACTGGGGGCAGTTAATACCTAGGACAACCAAAAGGTCATCATCTACAAAAGAACCGATTTCTAAATACTGCAGCCTTGTCAAGTGGCCTAGAAAAGGGAGGAAGTTGAAATACTGCCTCCCTTCTATATCCCCCACTTTAAGATGCGTTATGGAAGCAATGTTAGTTTTACACTCGCTGTCATTCCAGTAACTCAGTATCTGTTTTATGTTTATGGCATTGATAAACAACTTTCCTTTGGCCACTAGAATAGGTAAGAATAATTCTGTTAATTTGGGTGACTTGTAGTATTGGCACATGTAGGCAATTTCTGCAAGATGTGGTGCCACTGGAAGCAGATACTTGTACACAGGGGAGACATTGGAACATTTTTCCACATTCTTCAGCATGTGAGAAATGAAAGTTTTGGAGATGTTCTGTAGGCTGAGGATCTTCATGCCTTGTCTCTGGCCATTAAGGACATCTGCATCAACCCACAGTGTATCTGTCTGTAAGAAAACAAAAGACTCAGCAATTCACAGAATATCACAAACAAGATAAAATCAGCATCTTTAAAAATACCTGACACAGCTATAACTCTTATTCATATTTTACTTCAATAAATCATTATAATTAAAGTTTCCTTACTGACTATCTTTTGGGAAAATGATATGAAAATTTCATGTAAAATATTTATAAGCCTACAGAAGTACATACTTAATTTCTAAGTCACATTTATAAATGATTAAATCACCTGTGATTATAAATCACCCTTACCAGCAAAGACCAGTCTATACTAGACATTATTCAATTTTCAAGCCAAAAACTTGGAAGTTCTATACTTAAAAAATAATCTAACCTTTATGATATGTAAGTGCAAATACATTCATTGATAAATCATTGTTATATCTAACAACAGGGAGTAACCTTTATTTGTGATACTTTTAAAACTGCTGCTCATGCCCTGGCCACATCACATCTTTTAAAAATATTGCTAAATATGAACATGCTATTATTGGGAAACATGTGGAAATAAGAAGAAACTCCTTCAAGAAAAGGGAGGTCAATCTACAGAACTCTTTTATTTCAAAAAGTGATTGATTGTAAAAGCATTCACTCAACTGCAAAAGGACAATAAATATAATTACGGTTATAGAATAGACAGTGCCATACTACCTAATGTAAACACTGCTGTAGAAAAAGAAGAAAAAAATATACATATTGCAAAACCATTCAATCATCTGAAAATAAGAACTGGAAAAATTCTGGTAATGCTATTAACAAAAGCTCATTCAGGCCATCTGTTAGAAGAGGATTTGTGAGTATCTGTAAGCCATTCCTTACCTCCTATATGTCTATAAAGTCCCGAGTGACTTTCAAAACCACTTATTGCTGCCTCAGCCACATATATTCTGGCAAGACAGAGCTTGAACTGATAACATACTTTGTGACACTTTTCTAGATGGTCTACAACTCCTTTTTCCCAGTATACCTGTGGTAGTGTTTACTGGCCATTGGGTGTCATGTGCAGACATGTGACTGTCTTTCCCCTTTTCATGATAAAATAGGGCAAATGCGGCTATAAATTGCAGGGTTGACTGCACTTGCAATCTGTGACTAAATTTCACTTGAAAGTATATAATATACATGAGAAAACACACACTGGATTTTAGCCCAATAAAAGTTTAATCAAAAGAACACTGAGACATAAATGTGCAATGTTTCATTGCAATGTTAGTAAGTTTTATTGTATCAATATTTAGATATTCACGCCCAAATAGCAAATGCATACATATAGCTTGGTCCCTCTACCTCATCTTTGATTGTTTGTAGAACAATCAAAATAAATAAGACTTTAAAATGTCTTAGCAATATTCTAACAAGGTATGAATATATAAATGTAATATATGAGTATAGAAAATACAAATTGTTACAAAAAAAAACAAAAAAAACTAGACATACATTTACAAAATTACGAGTAAACCTCCCCAAATAGATAATTGTGAACTCCACTAATGAAACATATTTCTTAACTTGATTCCATCACCTGATATTACGACCTGCTTGACACACCATCACTTTTTAATGGAGCCTAATGGAAACAATGGCTTTGGGTACACTACTTGCCAACGTATAATCTAAAAACACAGTACGTAAACTAATGGACCCCAACTGAAATCATGCAAACATTACATGGAATTTGAGTATGATAATGCATGCTAACGTTGTACAAGCCCCGTGAAAAGACCTAGAATTGGCAACAGTTCGTCCATAATTGAAGAAATATATAGATATACACAATTCTTCTCGAAGGTTAAGATGGGTAGGCTGTACTACAAAGAAAAACTTACACGAAAGTTTTTAGAATTATTGAAAATG
>BOPN01001096.1:137500-140000 GCA_017312705.2 Penaeus japonicus
TCTGCCGTCATTCCCAGACAGCTGAGTAGAGAGATGGGACGGTACCGTCCCGACTCCTTTGGTTTAGGGATGGGAACTATGTCAGCTCTTTTGCAGCACTATGGTAGCGAGGAAGTCTCCCAGGACTTGTTGATGAGATGCAAGAATGCAAGCTCACCTTCATGTCCTAGGTGGGAAATGATGGGGTGGGAGATCCCATCACAACCCAGGGCTGACCGGGAATTGGTCTTGTACGTTCGCCGTAATTCCCTCAGAGAGAACATGTCATCTGCGACACCAGGCTCGACCGCCTTTTCTCTGACAAGAGCATACCTGCCTGGAGGTACCCTCTTTGGCCTCACATATCTTATACAAAACATGCTGAAATGTATACAGAACAAAAGGCGGATTAATCACAAGCATACACTGTTAAATATTTACATATAAAGAGAACGATATAACAGTATAAATTATCACCTTCAGCATGCTAAATCCCCTCCTGAGGTCACATAATTACATGTGACGCTTATATATTTAATAAAACATACGTATGTTCCTGGAGGAGTCAAAAAATATGTTTGTATTCAACAGGATGATGTATCATAAATGATATTCACCCACATCACAATAAAATCCTACTCGGGCTAAAAGAGAGAGAGAGAGAGAGAGAGAGAGAGAGAGAGAGAGAGAGAGAGAGAGAGAGAGAGAGAGAGAGAGAGAGAGAGAGAGAGAGAGAGAGAGAGAGAGAGAGAGAGAGAGAGAGAGAGAGAGAGAGAGAGAGAGAGAGAGAGAGAGAGAGAGAGAGAGAGAGAAAGATAATTGAATTTGAACTTCAAAGGTGATGATATGTCTGATGAGTTGTGTTAATGACTTTTAACCTTTTTCAGGAAAAAAACCCTGGAAAGTGTTTATGGCTTGTCCCCAGCTTCTGTATAAGCAAACTTCTTCATTCTTTCTCTTAATGATTCAACCTCATTGTTTATCTGTCTTACATTTTCCTTCATTCTGTATCTTTCTTGGTTAATTATTTAATTCTCTCACATGTTTTCTCTCTCCCTATCAACCACTCAGTCTCTCTCTCTCTCAGAAATTAAATCATTCATTCTCTCTCTTCCTCCTTTTCTTTTGCTAACTTTCTTGTTTATTCGTTTAGTTATGTCTTCTGCTTGGGGTGAAGTGCAATTGATTCTGCGCCAGACATATACCAGCATCTGCCAATCACCAGATATGACGTTATTAAGGCTAGAATTTAAATTAGCAAACTATTAACCAGATTAGTCGATTTGTTTGTAGTCAAATAGAAATGGAACTGGCTATCACCTTGAATCTGAAAATATAGGTTTCTATATCGCTTTTTACTTATATCAATACTACAAATTTTATAACGATTTTTTTATTTTTGGAGAAATGTACGAACGATATATCCAAATCATATTTAAATGCTTTTCATCTGAAGGTGTCAGTCGTGAAACGTATTTTAACAGGTTAGGCTTTAGCCGTAAAGGTTAGCACTCTCGCGTTTGGTAATTAAAGCGATCAAAACAACAGTTCAACAATCGCCGAGCTTGCCATTCGAAGTTAGAAGTTGGGCTGCTGCATTTGGGTTCTTTCTGTTAAATTGTTGGTCATTTTGTAGGTACAGAATAAGGATGCAGTTTTGTTTTGCAACTCTAAAGTTCTTATAGTAATAACCTTATGGTGGATAGATGCGATATTCTTAAAGGAATAGGAGTTTGTGATTTACATTCAGCAATTGAAAAGTAGTGCATATGCATACCAGAAGTACTTTCTTTCTAAAGTTAGGGCACACCAGTATATTTCCATGTGTACATCGGAAATTCCGTTGAGAATACCATATTTTGCAGACTGGCCAGGGGAGGGAGACAGGTAAATTTGGAAAAAGATGCAGCCACAGTTCTTGGATATATAAGGATAGTCCTTAGATATTTGTTTAATTTTTTTTTATTTGGTTGTCATATCTGAGTTCTTTTGCAAATTGCAGATAAGAAATTGTAAAATATAGATGATGTACCCCATATTGCAGATGTCATCTAGTTCATTTTCCTCTAGCAGAGGGCATTAAACATATCACAAACATGATCTGATTGGCTGGTTAATATATAAGGTGCCACATGATTGGTTGATATTATGATAATGTTATTTAGTGGAAAATTATCAAAAATTAAAAACCTGTACTGATACAGATTTAGTTTTAGGGATTTGCTGTTTGCAGCCTTTGCCAATGACATCAGGAGAAAAACATTTGAAATATAAGAAACTCGAGGCATACAATTTTTTTTTATAAGAGATTGCATGGGGAAGATAGTCTATTATTAAAATATATGTTACTTAGCAGAAGTCTTAAGAATGTCAATATAAAAATTATGTACTGGAATTTTTTATTTATTAGAAATAGCATTGGAGCGTGGCACCTGTAATCTAAGGATGTATAGTATTTCTAAACCAACCATTTTACAGTATCATCCTGAACACTCCTTCAGGTTATCAAAGTACATATTAT
>BOPN01001096.1:147500-152500 GCA_017312705.2 Penaeus japonicus
CTCTTTTTCTTTCTCTCTTTTTCTTTCTCTCTCTCTCTCTCTCTCTCTGTATGATACATTACTATGCATATGAAATATTAATATACAATCTTGCAGTAAGGCATCAGGTACTTTTCCCTTGAGTCCCTTCTTCTCACTTAATAATAAACCTTGGTTTACTTTGTAGGGGGTTTCTCTATGGGGGGGAGCATGGCCCTTCAGATGGGCTATCGTTTCCGCCCAGAAGTCGGAGGAATCTTTTCACTTTCTTCGTTTCTGAATCGTGGATCAAAAGTATACGAGGTTTGTTCATTTACATGTTTGTATCCATTTTCTGCTTTTCATAATTTTGATATTATATGATTTAACTTTTAACCTGGAAGACAGTGAATGAAAAAGTGAATATCATTTTATATATCTGCCAGTTAATCTCTCTATCTTTCTTTTGATTTGTCTGTCTATGAATGAAATTCTGATTGTATTATTACTCATGCATAATTACACCTGTTGTCCTTCAGGTTTTGAAGACATCACAAGATGTAAATTACCCACCACTCTTCATTTGCCATGGAGAGAGAGATGATGTTGTTCCTTACGAGTGGGGTGAGGAGACCTTTAGGGATCTGCAAGATTTACGTGTCAAAGGAGAATTCCACTCTTTCCCTCGGATGTTCCACACTCTGTGCAGGAAGGAGCTCGAGATGCTCCATCACTGGCTCTTACAGATATTGCCAGAAGAATGAAATAAGAAATTTATAATTAATTTACCTGTAATATGTATAAGTAGGATTGTATTGTTTTGTTGTATAACATATGAAGTTTGATTGTATATTGTGGACTCTCTAGACAGCATTTAGAACAGATCTTGTATTCTTTTATCATTTGATGAACTGTATGTAAAATCTTTTGAAATAGTTGTATAATTATCAGTGGCATACAAATTTAGATTTGTTATGTATATTTATATTTATATAAATAGTTTAAAATGCTTATTTCTTTACCATTTACCTTCAGAATAGAAACTAGCTGAAACAGGTTGCCGAGCTCCATGCAAGTATGCTCTAACCTCAGAACCATGTGAAAATCTGTATAAGGACAGTCACTTGACAAATATAATAATTAACTTTTTCTACAAGAAAGGCTTGAATTATAGGATGTAAGTCATCATTAGTATCATATACAATATTCACTTGACATTTTATTACTCTGAAAAAGGATATTTAATGCACCAATTTCACAGTATGATACAACTAAAGATGCATTGCTCTGTCTGTTTTTGTAGTATAAACAGCATCAATCTGAAATTAAAAATTTTGCAACTAACAAAAAAGGAATAAAACTTCATAACATATCACAAAATTATAATTTTAGGAAACAGAGAAAGAGACAGTCCAATTTATCACACACAATTCAGCAATAGTATTTTCATCTCACTCCACTACTTATGAAGAATTGTTCTGTTCAAATGTCCTAACGAACTCACAATTGAGCTGAATTTGAAATAATTCCTTCTTACTCGTTTCACATGCGATACCACAGCAAGTACTGAATTAGGGCATTGGTACCAACCAAGCACCTTAGCCTCTCCTTGGCCTCACCTGACCCAGTACAGGCCACAAGAGTACCCCTTGTTTACAAGGCTCATAGCTATCACCCTTATACCTCCTGTAAAGCCTTAAGGTCCTATCCCTTGTTTTGTCCAAACACCACACTGTAGTTTCAATGGAATTTGGAGCTCCCCTAAACTACCACTCCATCAACCATACAACCATTGAAAATCTATTGCAATGGCGTGTAAATGGTCGATTCCGGTCAGGAACCCTAATTTATTAGAGTCTGGCCGGTGACACCACATTCCATGCCATGATTTTGCCCATGAAAAGAGCACAGTTTCCCACAGTCTACAAGCACTGGGTAGAAATTACCCCTCCCGCAAACAACCCCAACGACTGTCATTCCCACCTCCATCTGTTGAGGTTTATGGCGGTGATATACTATGGGTAGCCACAGCACGAGACTACCGCGACCCACGGCGGTAGCCGAACTTGAGGCTAACACAATTTTGCAGCCGAAAGCCACCACGCACTTACCTGTATGACAAGATTGCAGAACCTGTTTACTACCCTGCTCCTGCTACATGAAACAGCTCCCTCATCACTGTAAGAAAGTGAAGTGCATCATATGAGTGGTAAGTTGTGCACTGCTTCATGTACAGTATCGTGTATAGTGATTGGTGTATGGTATTTTGTGTATGGTGTCGTATGACCCGTGATCATTGTTTAGTGTGTAACGTTGTGTTTTATACATTCTGTGTTCTGTATTTAGCATACTTTGTTGCATGTTCTATTAAATGTTTTGTTTTACGTTTTGTTTGCATGTTACTTTATGTCTATTTATTATTGTATTTATGTTGCTTCTTTTAATAATAATGTTGCAGTAAGAATGGGTTTTACCTCGGGATGATATCACATGGAGGCAGTGAACCTCCGTCCAGATGAAATTTAACGTAATTACGGGTGTTGCAGAATGACAGAGTCACTTCATGCTGCAGTGAAAGAGAAAGAGAGAGGGAGAGAGAAGAAAAGTTTTCTGTCTCAATCATTTCTAACAAAGGGAGCCTGCTATTAGATCAATTTCATCGCACCCTCTCTAACGAAAAGAGAGCCTGTTATTAGATATAAAGTCCACGGGACCTTAAGTAACACTGATTAGGGAATATAAAATCTTGAGAATTCAGTTGCGATTAACTGCCTACAGCATGGCCACCACCAAGATAGTTCATGTAGCAAGCACTGAAGTATTAGGCACAAAGATGATAAAAGGGATATGACTACAAAGTGTTCACACTGTGCCTGACATTTTTTTGCGAGGAGAGGGATAGGTAAAGGAAAAGATGACAGTTCCAGCACGATAGAGTTTCCTGTCGAAATAAGAACCAGACCCAGATGGGGTTCAAGAACACCATATAGATCCCCTCAAGAGTGCAACAGCCCTATCTCATTCACAAAACTTGACGTTCTTGTTTATTACTGTAGTTACTTAAGTGGCGACAGCTTTAAGGAGGAAAAGTAAGGTTACAGAAAAGCGAGTCAGGTCGCCATGATGGTAATTACCCAGACTGTTGCAGCCTGGAAGGAGAGGGAGCTGAGCCAGCTCCCAAACCAACTTAGGGCGAGACACCCCTCCTGAACACATAAACAGAGCCAGGACCCCAGCCAAAGAGGGAAAATATAGTCCTATGATTTTAAGCTACTAAAGTAAACCTCGCTCTGTTAGAAGTAAGCCTTGTGAGTCTGATGATGCACTAACAGCCAGTGACTTCACTATCGAGTTGTCAGACTCCGACATGTCTGATGTCATCCTCATGGGAGCATCTGACTCCGGACCGTAATATGTCGATATTGAGAACAATGCAACCAATTCAGAGTAGCAGAATCCCACCCCCAATCTAAGCATGACTCAGAGGAATATTAATGGATTCTCCTCAATGAGTGCCATTCTCCACGCGATTGTACGATCTATTAAAATTGTTATGCCCCAGGAGACTTGACTAGGGGATACAGTCTACTCAAATTTTGTTTTGCCGAGGGGCCAAGGGTTTCATTACCATGGCGAAAGCGACAATCCCCTGGTTCTTGGAGGCTAATCCAGTCGTCTGTGGAGATGACGTCAAATTTCATGGCGTTGAGATAACGGCAATCACATAACCGAGGTGCTTGAGCTATACCTTGGGATCGCTCGATAACCAAATGCCTGCAAATATCAAAGGTGATGTCCGAGAACTCATTTTTATTACTGCAGATCCGGTGGAGAGAATATAATGATCTTTTGCCGAGAATAACACGAGTGATCACTTTGACATCATCGCCACTCTCTTGCAGACCAGTCCAGCTCCCATTTGCTGTAATTGGAAAATCGTTTAGAACGCTTTAGCTCTGTGCCTTAGATACAATGAGCTCCTACAGACTGACAATCTGCATGTGTTTGGACACCATACTGCCATGTGCTATAACCAGACAGTCCTAGAGGCCATACCCGAAACTTATTTGTAGTTCAAGACTTACAAGGACTCGTGGTACTATAATGATGAAATAAAGGAGTAAACGTTGTGCAGGAAACATCTCCGCTAGCAGAGAACCCCTGAGAATCTAGCTCTTCTGAGACAGATTACCAGGGATGCTCAGGAAACTGCCAAAAATGTCAGGTAAGAATGATGGTAGTCTTTTAGCCAATAGACCTCTTTTACAGAGCTGTGACACCATGTTTGGCATGGTGCGTGGCACGGTCTCGGCCAAGGCATACGCATCACTTGACTTCTCTGCAAGAACAAAGTAGCGCCGGTCTAACAGCACAGTTGAGGGCAAGCTAAGTACGCCTGCACCCAGGCTGACTTGCCTTTATTAGAGACAGGCCAATTGAGTCTTATAACAAATGCCGTGACCTCCATGAGGGAACAAGGGAGAACATATAAGGACACTTATTACCTAGTCTGTGTTGTGATGGGATTTAATTTTCCACCTAGGACTGCAAGATGTTCTTGCATTTCTGCAGCTCGTTAACAAATCCTGGGAGCTGTTTCCTCAGAGCTGTAGTATGGCTGATAAAGGAGACCGGTAGGTAATTTTTCTCCCTAATTGTTTGGACAAGACAGGTGCGAGAATCTTACTAAACTGGCTTCAGTGGAAATTCCGACCCCCTACGAAAACTTGCATGGGTCCAAAATGGACATGAGCACAGATCATAGTCTAGGCGCTTTACTGAGCACTGCTAGCACTATTACCTCTGTAGTTGTATTTCTGGACCTGGAGAAGACTTTTGAACAAACAACTCCTCTTGCTATTTAAAATACCCCGATCTAGAAGGAAACTAAAAGCACTTATCACTTGAAAATGTAACACCAACGGGTGGTGTTCTATGCCTAGAACTTTTTAACACTTAAGATCAGCATCGTCAACATTCCCATCTCAACGGAATGCAGGATCATCTCTCACGTGGATGATCTTGTAATCATCTCCACAGAG
>BOPN01001096.1:160000-162500 GCA_017312705.2 Penaeus japonicus
TACATACATTTGACTGAAAGTGCTGTAAAGTATGATGGGGACAGCTTTCCTGTGAATTCTGGAGTGAGGCAAGGCTGTATCCTTGCACCAATGCTTGCAAAGACTGGGTAAAACTGTCATTTAAAGGCAGTGCAGAGCCACTTTGGATAATACTGAAATCACTGACTTTGACTTTGCTGATAATGTTGCCATCTTATCGGATGCCAGCTCTTGATACATTTGGCAGTGAGGTGATGTTCTTGCATTTAGAGGTTGCATGGACCAAGACCAAAATCCAAAACTTTGGGGGTCTGCTAGGAGAAGCTGCTCAGTTGATAATTGCTTTCAGTAATGCAATAAAAATCAGGCTGAGTCTTGTATATCCTGCTAGTGTAGTTAGTTGTTCTAGGCTGTCAGAGTAGGAAGTCTACAGACAGATTGGATTGTGTCAGAGGACTGAACAATGCATCTTCAAGCTGGTATTGCCCTTTTGTTAGTATATCAGTGAAACCTAGACTCTATCCTGTGCCTTAGAATCTTGTTTAGATGCCTGGCAAAATCAAGTTTCCTATTAACATCTAGCACCGTAGGACCTATTACTTGCACTGTCTGGGATTAGCAGTTCAAGCTACATGGCTTTAGCTCCTGAGGATGATCCTGCCCATCTCCAGAGGCAAGCCTGAGTGACAGAGGCCCTTGGGATGAACAAGAAAGCTGTGGCTTGTGCAGATTGATTGAGGCTGTCATATGGGCTTGCCAAGAGGGACCATCATGGCTGGAAATGAAGGGTTTACGTTAGGCCCCTCATTCTGAGAAACATGGCCAGGAGTGCATGGATGATTTTGGCCAAGAATTGCACCATTATAAGATATGGATTAACTGAAGCTTAGCTTTGCAGCTGGGTGTGACAATAATTAGGGCGACAGAAATTTAGTCTAGGATTTACAAATAGCATTTTAATAAAGCAAACTCAGTACCTTGTACCTGGTTCATATGAATTTCCCTGTTATTCTCATGATTGAAAGGTTTGTGATGGTAAATCTGTTTTCATAGTATACCATAGGCATTGCGGCTCAGAGCAGTGATCTTTGATTTGGCTGCAGGAATCTTCAATCCTTCCCTGCAGCACTCTTCAAGCCTGAGGTCCAGGAACCTTGGACCTTCTTAGGATATTTTCCGAGTGAGGTTTATGCAAGATCTCTGCATAGGAGATGATGCTGTTCCTCCAGGAACTGATGTCAAAGATCATATTGATCATCAAGGTGTTGAAGGGGGCCGGGTTGAGGGTCCCTGGGGGTGGCCTGACTCAAGCAGTCTTACTCGAAGCATTGTCAGTAGACTACCGATTGACATAGAAAGTGTAGCGCCCTTTCAGTTATGTATCCATTGAATGTGTATGCAAAGGCACAGACTCACTCTCTCTCTCTCTCTCTCTCTCTCTCTCTCTCTCTCTCTCTCTCTCTCTCTCTCTCTCTCTCTCTCTCTCTCTCTCTCTCTCTCTCCTCTAAGCAGGCCAGAAGAGTGCTCGCCATTCCAGAGGCCTTTGCAAGTCCAGGATAGTATCTACAGAGGCGACAGTACCGAGGCCCACTTCTGGCTATGGAAGCGGAATGGCCCCTGCTATCCACTTTTTGGACTGAGGCTCAACACGTTCCCGAGAGGCGAGGACCATGGCACCAGGGAGGGCGCTGAGGAAGGCCCGACCAAGAGAAACCAGCTCAAGTCGTCACAGAAGGAGGGTCCGATGTCATGGGAGATGGTGAAATATTCCGCCGATGCTTTGAAGAGCACTGGGGAGTTTGAAAAGCTATATCTCCAAACTATTATTGTTGAGAACGTTCTGGGTCTACAGAGTGGCCAACCAGCCGATGCAGGTGCCGCAGAATGTCGGGTCGAGGATATATGACTTGGCTCATGGAACATTGCAAAGGCAGTGAATCGCTCTCGAGCACACCTGGGAGATTACGCTGTGGGCTCCATCTACTCGAAGGATGAATGCAATGCAGGCACTGAACAGGGACAAATTGATATATTGGAATATGATGATACATCACTATAACGCTCCCTACCAACCAAGAGGGGAAAGGAGAGAAAGGACCACCTAAGCAGTAGAAACTCGTGACGCACGTTGGCCATGCCGGGTACGCCCCAAATCTTGTTACCACACCGAAACATGAGAAGACCGGCAGCAGAACATACCACTCTGTGCCCGCGCCCGAGATAGGTCGGGGGGCTAAAGGAAAGGACAGCAAGTAGGGTAGGAGAGGGTGTGCGATGGTGTGGGGGACAGACGCGTCGTAGCAGTTGTCTGGCATTTCTGCGACTCTGTTGTGGAAGTATCGCGCGACATTGCCTCGCGTCCAGACTAAGGGGTAGCTATAAATGGTAAGATGAGTAGTTGGATATATATATATATATATATATATATATATATATATATATATATATATATATATATATATATTTATATATATATATACATATATATATATATACGCACACGCACACGCACACGCACACG